>JAPEKL010000025.1:69913599-69927152 GCA_028877455.1 Bagre pinnimaculatus | reverse complement strand
AAGCGGTTCTTTCCTCTGGCCCAGCAAAGAGTTGGTGCTAGCCTGGAACTGGTTTTTCTGGCCCCAGAGCCAGTTCTGTGTCAGTGGAAACAGAAAACCCAGTTCCAAACTAAGCACCGGCCCCGAACCAGCCCTGGAACTGCTTTGGTGGAAAAGGGGCATATGAGACAATTTGTACGATATGGCGGGCGGTCAGTGTTCCCCCGAACACGTTGGACCTAAGTTTTAAATGTAATTAAAGGTTTTTAAATCGTACAGGCACCAAATGCCAATCAGTTCTTGTGGGTGGAGCTTAAGTTCCTCAAACACCTGTCAGTTATGAATTCACACATGATAAAACACGACTTCTGAGGACGTTCAGAATTGTTTTTGGTGTGATGATTTACAGCAGGTGGGGTTATATTCAAGTAGGAATCGTCTCATCCAACTGAAATTTGGTGTATTGCTTCATTGCGTGTCTGAAAGTGTGTTTCTAACGTTGACGAGTACTAAACCCTAACCCTCAATCAGCTTTCGGCAGTTCATACATGTTCATCTGTGGTTTCTTTAGCGTTAACAAGCCCCTCCCACTGGCGGTGGGATTTGTGAATGATGCTTGGACCCCTTTACATTGCTGCTTGCCTCTGTTATTTTAATTGTTTTTGTGGCAAGTGTACTAGTTTTATGTAGGATTTATTTTTACAAGAACGTCATGTTATTTGTCACTTTAGGTTGTAAAATGTGTCGTGTTTTAAAACGATTTTTTCTGCAGATGACACTCCACAGGATCAGCCCTATCAGAATCAGCTGATGGTTCCACAAATGCTCACTAACGCTGACTCATCTCCCGAGTCGACCCCGGGTCAGAGCCCTCTTCCTCGCTCGTCTTCCTCAGCTAACCTGCAGTCCGCCAGCAGACTGATCCTCAGCTCAACCCTCGTCTACACCCACAGGCTGGAGCTCCCCCTGGGGGTGGAGGTCATCCGCGCAACGCCGTCTGCAGGTACCCTGTGAATGAGCGGTTACTATAGAAACGCTCCATAATGTAAGCCAGGAGCTCTGGCTTATATTTGTAAATGTTTAAAATACTCTGTATTTTAAATAAATCACAGATCAGTGTAAGTGTCGTGTCCGTCCCCCGCAGGTCACTTGAGCTCCTCCTCGATTTACCCAGTGTGTTTGGCTCCGTATCTGATCGTGACGGCGTGTTCAGATGGACGAGTTAGATTTTGGAGATGCTCGGTGGATTCAGAAGATTATCCCTCGTATCGCTGGGAGCCGTGGTGCCTCCTGAATGAGGAAGAGGACAACAACAGCTCCCTGACTGTTTCGGGTCGCCCGGTTGCCGTCAGCTGCTCCTACACTGGCCGCCTCGCCATCGCATTCAAGCAGTTAGTCTCTACTGAGCACACTTTGAGCTCTAAAGACTTCTCCATGCACGTCTCCATCTTTGAGTGCGAATCCACAGGTGGGTCCGAGTGGGTTCTGGAGCAGACGATCCATCTGGATGACTTTGGGAAACCGGTCAGTGCTTTGGACCCCAGAATCAGTGTGGACAGCAACTTGGTGGTTTATAGCAAGTCTGATCTGTTTGTTAGAAAACAGAACCCTAATATTAAACACTTTGTGCACCTGGATTGGCTCTCAAAAGAAGACGGATCACACATCCTCACCGTCGGAGTCGGATCCAGCATTCTGATGTACGGACGGATCTCGGGCATCGTCACTGAACAAACGGGAGGGAAAGATGGCATGGCCGTCGTCACCCTGCCATTAGGAGGCAGCGTTAAGCAGGGTGTCCGCTCCCGCTGGGTTCTGCTGCGCTCTGTCGATCTGGTTTCCTCTGTGGACGGGACTCCATCTCTTCCCGTTGCTCTGTCTTGGGTCCGAGACGGAATCCTGGTGATTGGGATGGACTGTGAGATGCACGTGTACGCTCAGTGGTACCAGGATAAGAAGCCCAGCGACTCTGAGGACAGCGATGAAGCAGTCATGGTGAAAAAAAGCGCAATTGAGATGACCGACGACGTGATCCGAGTTCCTGCCGTAATCCAGGACGGGGGACTTTTTGAAGCGGCACATTCTCTGTCCCCTACCCTGCCTCAGTACCACCCCACCCAGCTGTTAGAGCTGATGGATTTGGGGAAGGTCAGACGTGCGAAGGCCATCCTGTCTCACCTGGTCAAGTGCATCGCCGGCGAGGTCGCCGTGGTTCGAGATGCTGTGGCAGGAGAGGGCGGAGCCAGACGACACCTGTCTCGTACCATCAGCGTCACAGGAAGCACCGCCAAGGACACGATTGTCGCCGGGAGAGACGGTGGGCGCGATTACACGGAAATCAACTCCATCCCTCCTCTCCCGCTTTACGCTTTGCTCTCGGCCGACCTCGACACGTCCTACAGGAACAAATTAGCTGATGATGTCAAGTCTCAGGAGCGGGAGATGCAGAAATCCTCAGAGGATCAGTACGCTGAGCTGTTCCAGGACCCTGCCGTAAGCACTGATGACTTTGCCAGCTTCGCGTGGCCGGAGAAGAAGGAGAAGAAGACTCGTGTGATTGACCTGTCGCAGTATGGCCCTACCTGTTTCGGGCCCGAACACGCTCAGGTGCTCTCCTCTCACCTGATGCACTCCAGCCTGCCTGGACTCACCCGCCTGGAGCAGATGTTCCTGGTTGCGCTCGCAGATACCGTAGCGACCACTAGTGCTGAGATGGGCGGAGCCACTGATAAACAGTACAGAGGTGAGTTTCTCCATTCTCCTTATAGCCTTCACCCCTCACTGCTCTCCTGATACCTTTTACTTCTGTCTGACTCTCTCTCTCTCTCTCTCTCTCTCTCTCTCACTCACGTCACTCACTCACTCACTCTCTCACACACACACACACACACCAAAATAAATAACAGTGTGATTAACATATCTCCTTAAACGGCCTTAATGTCCGACACTAGACTAATTAAACACGGTGATTATCATGCTCTTCCCTCATACCTACAGTGCAGCAGATCAGCTGGGGTTTATTTAGTCTTTTAGAGATGATGAGATGTGAGCACAGCGTTCCAGACTCCGAGTAAGCAGACATCAGGACATCAGAGAGGTTCAGGGACACGCGCTCTCTCTCTCTCTCTCTCTCTCTCTCTCTCTGTGTGTGTGTGTTTGTGTTTCCATTCACATGATGCAGGGGCCTTTGTTAAACACAGTCAGCTGTGTGTGTGTGTGTGTGTGTGTGTGTGTGTGTGTGTTACAGCAGTATGCTTACTCACTGTCATCTCCTGTCTTTGTTGCTGTGTGTGTGTGTGTGTGTGTCGTCCAGGTGGTGAGGCTCTGGATGAGTGCGGTCTCCGGTACCTGCTGGCAATGCGTTTACACACCTGTCTGCTTACATCACTTCCTCCTCTGTACCGCATGCAGCTGCTGCACCAAGGTAACGCCATCAACCGGTCACGTTTAAACACCAAAACACACTTACATCCCGTTAACCAGGTGAGTGTGTGTGTGTGTGTGTGTAGGTGTGTCTACATGTCACTTTGCGTGGGCATTCCACTCCGAGGCTGAGGAGGAGATGTTGAACATGATCCCGGCCATGCAGAGAGGAGACCTGCAGTGGTCCGAGCTTCGAGCTGTGGGTGTCGGCTGGTGGATCCGAAACATCAACACCCTGAGACGCATGGTGGAGAAGGTCTCTCTCACGCACCTGAAACACACCGCAAGCATGTCTAAAACACACCTGGAGCACACACTGGATAGTGTGTCGTGTATATTTAGATAATGTCAGGCCCTGTGATATTAGCAACACTAAGAATGCATTTGTAATTAGATGTTCGACGTGTTCAGCCATGTTGTATTTCAGAGCTCTCAGGTTTACAGCGTGTGTAGATTCTTCTGTCTGGGTTTCAGGTGGCCAAAGCAGCGTTTCAGAGGAATAACGATCCCCTCGATGCAGCGCTCTTCTACTTAGCCATGAAGAAGAAGGCTGTGCTCTGGGGCCTCTTCAGGTAACTGCGTTAACAGATACACACCTGGATTTCAGCTGTTGGGTGTCTTCATTATTTTAATTTGTATCTATGTGTATTAATTAATCAGATCTGTGTTCCAGGTGATAGTGTGATCTCATGCTGTCTTGTGTGTGTTCTGTGCAGATCTCAGCACGATGAGAAGATGACGCAGTTTTTCAGCCATAACTTCAGTGAGGATCGGTGGAGGAAGGCAGCGCTGAAGAATGCTTTCTCTCTGCTGGGGAAACAGCGGTTTGAGCAGTCAGCGGCCTTCTTCCTGCTCGCAGGATCACTCAAAGATGCCATCGAGGTCCACACACACACACACACACACACACACACACACACACAATCATACTCTTTCCAATATGACTTTCTGTTGGGATTAGAACCAATCGTGTATGTATTTGCTATTCATTTATTTATTATTAAAGGTGGTCATTGAGGTTACTAAAATGTACCCTAATTTACACGCCCCAGTTTTCTGTCATGTACGCTGTATGACCAAAAGTATGCGCACCCCTGATCATCACACCACTATGTGGTTCTTTCACAAAGTCTAAAGCACGCAATTTGTCTTGAATGTCTCTGTATCCTGGAGCGTTACACTTTCCCTTCACTGGAACTAAGAGGCCCAAACCTGTTCCAGCATGACCCTGACGACGCTCCTGTACACCAAGTGAGGTCCAGGAAGACATGGTGCATGAAGGTTGGAGTAAAGAACTTGAGTCTCCTGCTTGGAGCCCTGACTGAACAGCTTTTGGGATGAACTAGAGCCACCTCACCATCACTAATGCTCTTGTAGCTGAACTGAATGAACACACATCCTCGCAACCACGCCCCAAAATCTAGCGGAAAGCCTTCAGAGAAGAGTGGAGGTGGTTATAACAGAAAATGAGGAAAGGTGCAGATATTTCGCAAGTACATGGTCAGGGGTGCACATATTTTTGCTCATGTAATGTACATTTAATTTGCATGAGACACTCCCTAATATATTAAACACCCTCATCCATGTACAGTATATTTCATTTAGATTTGACACACTCTGCCCTCATATCCACTGGACTTATAAATGTGTTGTATTTTATTTTGTGTAGGTGTGTTTGGAGAAGATGGAGGACATCCAGCTGGCCATGATCGTCGCTCGGCTGTACGAAGCAGACTTCGAGAGCTCATCCACTTGTCAGGGAATCCTGTATGAAAAGGTTCTGGGATGCAGACGGGACGGAACCGAGTTCTCCTGCAGTAAAATGCACCCGGACCCGTTCCTCAGGAGCATCGCTTTCTGGATCATGAAAGATTACACCCGAGCGCTGGACACACTGCTGGAACAGACGCCCAAAGAGGACGACGAGAATCCAGGTGAGTCCAGAAGCAACAGAAAGGATGGAATATTCCAGAAGATCATTACATCGTCTGTTTCTAGCTTTCTGACGTGAAGGTTCACTTTCTCCACTTCTCGGCTGTGTTTCAGATGTGATGGTGAAGTCCTGCAACCCGGTGGTGTTCAGTTTCTACAACTACTTGCGCACACACCCTCTGATCATACGCAGACACTTTGCGTCTCCGAACGGCTCCGAGCGCAACAGCACCACCGATCAGATCAACCTGATCGAGCGCAAACTCTTCTTCACCACCGCTAACGCTCACTTCAAAGTGGGCTGCCCTGTCCTAGCGCTCGAGGTGCTGTCCAAAATTCCCAAAGTGACCAAGAAGAACTCCTCGCTCAGCAAGGGAGCTTCCATGGCTAACGTCAGCAACGTCCAGAACGGCGTCCGGGCCTCTGATCTTGACTGGAGTCAGCCGGTGATGAAGAACGATGACGATGAGCTGAAGCTGGACTGGGGTGACGATGGTGAGGAAGAGGAAGAGGAGGATAAAAAGGGGCTGACGATGAAGGAGGAAAAGAAGGAAGAGGAGGTGGAGCAGAAAGAGAGTGATTGGAAGGTGGATGTGATCGCTGAGCAGCTGAAGTTCCGAGCATGTCTGAAGATCCTGATGACGGAACTGCGCACGCTCGCCACCGGATACGAGGTGGACGGAGGAAAGCTGCGCTTCCAGCTCTACAACTGGCTGGAGAAGGAGATCGAGGCCATGCACCAGATCTGCAACTACAAGGCTAGTCTACAAAATATAGTTTATAGTTTACAAAAAAAGCCTTGAAGCCATTTTTGTCGTGGTGTTTGAGGAAACTACCAAATCATCCCGATATGAAGAGAATAAATAATGAGGCTTATCTCACTTTCACCATGAAAAAAAAGCAAGGTTTTGTTTATGTATAAATACACTGCAACTGTGCTATAATGAACTCTTAATAAAAACTTTCGCATATAACGAGCTACGTTCGTGTCGCCCGCCTTTAGTGACGGAGTCGGATTCTTCAAAAAACATCACCGAGCCATGCGCTCCTCTTCCCCCAGAGACAAACAATAAGCAATCGAGTCCGCAGTCAAGTTAACGTCTTTGTCATAAAGGCTTAACAAGCTTTGCTTAGGTGTCGATCACTAACAATTATCGAGAACGGTGGTCACAGAGTTTAAAAAAAAATCCTTTAAAAGGACTTTATTTTATGAGCTAAAAGCAGTTTTACTCTGTAATTATTATTGCCATGTCCACACGGGTTGCGCAGCAAAATTAGGACTAACTACCATGCACCTGTTTCATTTTAGAGCACAATCACAGCGCACGTTTATAAGGATTCCCTAAACACACAGACTTTGTGAAGTATACATGCTGAATTGAGTGTCTCAAATTACCAAGCCTTGGTATCTGTGTATTGCTTTACTGGTTTTGACTCACGTTTGTATTTTGGACTTTGCCCTTGTGATTACTTCTGATATTCTGTTTGCACCTCGCTCGACAGTTGCCCGTTCCACGACCCTGCCTTTGTCTTGTCTTGTCTTACGTTTTTGACCTGTTTGCCAGCCTGTTTTTAAATAAACACTCTTGCGTTCATCATCCGCCTCCAGTACATGACCCTCGTAAACGTAAGATACTCTCCATCAAAGACAAACTTCATATCCTGGAGTGTGTAAAGTGCAGCGAGAAAGCGATGAATTGGTCTGAAGGATATAATATATCCCGAAAAATTCAATTTCAACTTTTAAAGAAAACGAGCTCCAAGATTTCATCCATAACTGCAATCAGCATGACGGGCGGAAAAGAACGAAGATGCAGCAAGCAAACGACGGCGAGTGTGACATAAATATGTTCGTGAATTCAGCGTAAGTGGAAATGCAGTTGGTCTTGTTTGGTGTGATGAGTGGGTCTGTTTCAGTATTACAAACTTTTCAGTATTTGGACCCTGCCACCCAGCAGTTCGTTATAGAGGGGTTGCGGTGTAATGTGTTGTATATTAGCTACATTAGCCTCGTAGCGTCAGTGAACATGGCTGAGTGGCTCTATGCTCCTCAGGTGGAAGGCCAGGATTCAGCGGGAGAGCTGGAGAAATGGAGCGGCAGCGTGTCGGTTGAAGGGGACGAGTGTGAGCAGAGTAGTGAGACGGATGTGTACGAGCGCCATCTGCAGGACCGGCGCAGACTGCAGGCCAAACAGCTGCACGCTGAGAGACGTAAAGCCTGGCTGAGGAAGAACGAGGCGCTGCTCAGAGTCTTCCTCACCTACTGCAGCCTTCATGGAGCCAAAGGGGGCGGAGTCACATCTGTACGCATGGAGCTGCTGTTCCTGCTGCAGGAGTCGCAACAGGTGTGTGTGTGTGTGTGTGTGTTATGCAGTGCCCTGCTGTAACACCAGATTCTTCATATTTTTGTTTAATATTTTTGTTTCCAAGGAGACAACAGTGAAGCAGCTGCAGTCCCCGTTGCCATTGGCAACAACATTGCCGCTTCTCTCAGCTAGCATCGCTCCGACTAAAACGGTCATCGCTAATCCTGTCATGCACCTGAACAACCATATCCAGGACATCCTGTACACTATAGTACAGACAGAGGCTCCGCCCCATCCTGATACACCTGATAACCGAGTGAGAGACACACACACACACACCAAAAAACCCCATTTATGAATACACGTAGACACAACGTTGTGTTGGGTCAGTGAAACAGTGTGACTGAAGGACAAGGTGGAGGGTCTGTCTCTCTCTCTGTCTGTCTCTCTGTCAGGTGAATGCACTGCACACTTTGGCTGCTTCTCTGTCTGCTTGCATTTACCAAGCACTGTGTGACAGCCACAGCTACAGGTATATAAACACACACACTCTTCTTATAACATATTTGGATGTATTTCAATTCTTATTTTTTATATAATAACAACCACCCGCTTGTTCATTGATACACACTCACTCTCTCTCACACACTGTTCTCTGGCCAGCAGTCAGTCAGAAGCGAACCAGTTCACAGGCATGGTGTACCAGGGTCTGCTGCTCAGTGATAGGCGGAGACTCAGGACGGAGAGCATAGAAGAACAGGCCACACCCACCTCTGCCCCTGCACATTGGCCAGGTACGTGTACACACACACACACTGTTCTGAAATTTGAGCATGGATAGTTTGGGTCAAATGTTTTAAAACCTGCCAAACTTCAATTTTTTTTGTGTAGTGTTTATTTTTCCTCTTAAAAACCTGCCAATGATCCAATCAGCATGACTCTGGAATGATCGCCAGTTGCAGAAGTTTTAACCCTCCAGGATTAAGTGACCTCTGGAAGCCCTGCCCCGTTTCGCTCATCCCAGATTAGTAATGTGTGCTCTCACCCCGAGTTGATTTTGTTGCTTAAAAGATGCTCTGATGTGGCGTTCTTTCTTCTGTCACTGTAAGCGCGGAGTGATTTCAGTTCATCAGTGGGTCAGATTGTACGAACTGGAGTGTGTGTGCGTGTGCGCGCGCAATACAAAACACACACATGCACTACTATTTGTATGTTAGACAAGTAATTAAAAAATATATACTGCCTCTTTTTTTCACCATATTTGTGCTTTGTAATGAAATAAAATTAGGGGTGCCAATACTTATAGAGCTGATCTGTTTATTATTACTACTACTACTTTTTTCTTTTTTTTAAAGTAATGCTGAGGGAGGAGTGTAATAGTGGAAGGAAAATCTCTCCACCTTCTGTCTCTCTCTCCTCTCTCTGTCTCTCTCTCTCCTCTCTCTGTCTCTCTCTCTCTCTCTCTCTCTCCTGTCTCTCTCTCTCCTCTGTCTCTCTCTCTCTCTCTGCTTTCTCTCTCTCTCCTCTCTGCTCTCTCCCTCTCTCTCCCCTGTCTCTCTCCTCTTTTGTCTCCCTCTCTCTCCCCTCTCTCTCCTCTTTCGTCTCCTCTTTCGTCTCCCTCTCTCTCTCCTCTTTCGTCTCCCTCTCTCTCCCCTCTTTCGTCTCCCTCTCTTCCCCCTCTCTCCCGTCTGTCCCCTCTCTCTCTCTCCTCTTTCGTCTCCCTCTCTTCCCTCTCTCTCCCCTCTCTTCCCTCTCTCTCCCCTCTCTCTCCTCTTTTGTCTCCCTCTCTTCCCTCTCTCTCCCCTCTCTCTCTCTCCTCTTTCATCTCCCCCTCTCTCTCCTCTTTCGTCCCCCTCTCTCTCCCCTCTCTCTCTCGTCTCCCTCTCTCTCTCCTCTCTCTCCTCTTTCGTCTCTCTCTCCTCTCTCTCTCCCTCCTCTTTCGTCTCCCTCTCTCCCCTCCCTCTCTCTCTCCTCTTTTTTGTCTGCCTCTCTCTCTCCTCTTTCGTCTCCCTCTCTCTCTCGATCCTCTTTTGTCTCTCTCTCCCCTCCTTCTCTCTCGCTCCTCTTTTGTCTCACTCTCTCCTCTCTCTCTCCTCTTTCGTCTCTCTCTCTCCCCTCTCTCTCTCTCTCTCTCTCTCCTCTTTCGTCTCCCTCTCTCCCCTCTCTCTCCTCTTTCGTCTCTCTCTCCTCTTTCATCTCTCTCTCCTCTTTTGTCTCTCTCTCTCTCTCCCCCTCTGTCCCTCTCTCTCAGGTGTGGTGTCTCTGATTAGCCTGTTAGCGTGCTCTCAGGGTGAGGATCAGCCGAAGCTGAATGTGATGCTGTGTGAGGCCGTGGTGGCCGTGTATCTGAGTCTGCTGCTGCACGGCCTTGGCACGCACTCCGCCAACGAGCTGTTCCGCCTCGCCGCCCACCCGCTCAACCCACGCATGTGGGCTGCCGTCTTTGGGGGCGGAGCCAAGATCATCGTCAAGCCAAAGCGACCAGCTGAGCTCACACCAGGTGAGCTGAACACCTGTAACATCTGTACAAATCCCCGGTCTGGAAGCGTGTCAGTGTGTGCATCAGTGTACTGTGTGTAATACGTCATTGTGTGTCAGCTGCATTTGCAGCAGAAAGCTCTCAGGAATCACCTGACACCCCCTCCCTCACCGTCACACCCACATCCCATAATGCCGAGCCTGGTTACCATGGTGACGCCACTGTGGAAATGGCTATGCAGCTGGAGAGCTGTGAGTGAGGCATTAACTGTGTGTGTGTGTGTGTGTGTTCATTTTCAAGCATGTGTGTAATTTACACGTGTGTGTGTGTGTGTGTGTGTGTGGGCAGCTGATAACACTATGGACTCAGAGCAAGTGGAGAATAAATCACACACAGGTACACACTCACTCACAGCACGTTTCGTTACCATGAACGTGGATCTCACACGTGAACATGGATTAAAGCCCACAGAAGCATGATGTCGTTACTATGGCGACGTCAGTGTGGGATCAGTGTTTAGACGTCTGAAGTGGTGATGTGTGTAAATAATACAGTATAATGTGTACACTCTTATCAGTGTGTGTGTGTCCTTTGTAAATCAGTGTTTCTGTTGAACTTATCACAGTGTTCATCCTTCGACAGTAATAACAGCGGACGTGTGTGTGTGTGTGTACGCATCACACACACACACATTCCTCTTGACTGTTTATATTTTCTCCGTTGCTTATCTAATGTCTAATTATATTTATCAGTCAGTGTGCAGCACACGGTCTCTCACACACTCGTAATGCTCAGTAACAAACCTGCATGCTACGTGTGTGCACACACTCTCTTCATGCTTTGTTGTGTTGTATGACAGAGTGTGGTGTGTGTGTGTGTGTGTGTGTGTGTGTGTTAGATCTTGTTGTTAACGGTTATTTGTTTTTGTCACAAACTAATTTCAGTGTGAGAGTGCACGTGTTTGTGTGTGTTCTTGTTTATTGTTGTTGTTGTTTGTGTTGTGTTGCACTTAGCCCTTCCTGATGAACTGAAACAGGACGGCGGTGAAGGTTTGTGATTGTGTGGTTGTGAAATCGTGCCAAAAACAAGTTGATGATCCATAGAGGATTATACCATGATTACTTTCACATGACTAAAAACAACACATTTCTCATGTTAATTAATATTTAATTAGTTTTATTTTCCCTTGCGAGTGTAAAATAGTAGGCGGAGTCAATGCATATAGTTTCATTTATCACCTGCAGCCTGAAAGTCAAATACAGAGCTGTGTGTGTGTAAGTGAATATGGAATATGACTGAAAGGCGGGTATTAAATGTGAAGAAATCAGCGTTAGACCATTTCCTGCGTTTTAATAATGAAGTGTTTTGAAATAATTTAGTGCCTCAGGATTCTGAAGTAATAAAGTAAAAGAAATGATCACCTCAAGCACGGCTGTGTAATTTTACAGACTTTGTGTATTCAGTGAGTTTACATTTCACGTTTAGCCATAATTTTAAGTTACTGCAATACAAAATATATCCAGTAGGGGGCGTGTTACAATATTGTATTAATGTACCGTATTATTAGAGCAAATGAACTGAACGAAATTAAACCAAGAGATTTTTACCACAGCTATTTTTTAATTAACGCATGAACAGGAAATCAGTAGCACGTGAGTGTCGGTCTGTAATAAGCCGAGACACAACATTCGACGGTTAAAATAGAAACCTAACAGTCGCTCTTTTACTTTTGGGAATGGAAATAAATCGCCTACGGTGTGAGATGTAATTGTTTCTGTAGCTGTGCAGCAATGACAAGTTAAATTAAATTAAAACTAAGAGGTGTAGGTGTTCGTTTTGTGAGTGCGATTTCAGTCCCTGAGCATTACACCTTTGTGTTTTCTGTTCTACAAATGTTTAAAAGCAATAATAGTTTTGGTTTTAAATTATATATTAATTACCTGAACCAGTCATGCATATCCATACACTCATTTCTTACGTAGTCTTTGATCAGTAATTATAACTGTTGTGATGAGGGTCACGTGACCATGAAGTTACCCGAGATTGGGTAAACCCTGTAGTACACTCGATAGTGTGGATAAAATGTTCTTAAAGATTAATAAATGAACTAATAGCAACCTCTCTGTCTCGTGTTCATTCAGTAGCCCCGCCCCCAGCACCTCCTGCTGAAGAAGTGGACCGCCAGCGCAGGCGCTTTAACATGCGTATGCTGGTTCCGGGCCGGCCCGTTAAAGAGACACAGGCCACGCCTCCTCCGATCCCCACAGAACGCCCCGCCTACAAGGAGAAGTTCATCCCCCCGGAGCTCAGCATGTGGGATTATTTTGTGGCAAAAGTAAGTGCTCCCTCTCAACTGTTAACAGACGGATTCGCTGACTTTACCGACGCTGATAGTGTCTGATTTACTTGGGTGTAGATGTATAAACGTAGACGCTCTGGTTCATGCGTTTACGGCGCCGCCGTGTTGTTCCGGGAGGTTTTTTTCGGTGTGAATGAAAAGTTGATGTCCCTGACTGACGGTGATTTAAAATTGCCAGAGCTGTGCGTTGTTGTAAAAGCGGTAGAATCCATGCCCGTCACAGGGTAAAACTGTTTAATTATGTTCCGGTATTTAATAATTACTTCGTCATGTTGAAGGCTGTTGTAACCAGTCAGAGTGATTGAACGTTATGTTAGCTAACACTACTATCTTACCAAGTTACTGGTGAAGTTATCACTTTCTCATTATTAAATGAAAGTAGTCCTGCAATTAAGTGTATAAAATTTAAGCTCTACTTGTCGATGTACCTCCGAATTATTTTATCTCTCAAGCTCGCACTAATCATTGTTAAGGCTAAGGAATTAACTTTTATGAGATTTGTGTTACTGTGAGTGACATGAAATCGTAACTATCCCAACAACACTAGTGGTGACTGAATAATGTTTCAGACGTAGATCATAACCTTTAAACGTAAAGTCCCACAGCTCCCCACGGACACGGGCTGGTTTACAGGTCCGCTTCTGTACATGGGGACCGCCGAGTTAGATTACAGGCAGTTAGCAGACACTCAACATACCCAGAGCAGTTAGGGGTTAGGTGTCTTGCTCAAGGGCATTTCAGTCCTGCTGGTCAAGGGAATTGAACCAGCAACCTTTTGGTCCCAAAGCTGCGTCTCTAGCCATTAGGCCGTAGCTTCCCCAAGTTAATTTACTTGTAGCTATAATATATACAAGTTATTTGTCTGATAAACTTCCTTAGAAAGTAAGTTTATAAAATGTAAAAACAGATAATTAAGGAAGGATAAAAAATTAAATAATAATTAGATTGCATTTCCTCTGCAGAACCTGCTGGCGTGTGCGTGCTCAAATGAAGCCACGTTCTATAAAATACATACAATAACTGACATGCACAAAAATACCGTATTGAACCCTCCAAATGGCTTTTAAGTCATTAC
>JAPEKL010000025.1:69823165-69834917 GCA_028877455.1 Bagre pinnimaculatus | reverse complement strand
GCCCTCGCCGGCCACGGGGCTCGAACCTGGACCTTCTTGCTGTGAGGCGACAGCGCTAACCACTACACCACCGTGCCACCCATGATAAGGACATATCTTTTTAATTATTTTTCAAGAATTATTATTATTATTATCGCATTTTTCACAAATTGCTCATGTTATTTCGCCGGATTGTTTACATTGTAAGCGGAAATTATTTTGTCAGACGTTTTGTATGAAGTTTTATTTATTGAATTTGCAAAAATTAAAAATAAAAATGCTCCGTTTCTCAAAATCCAGTGAATGTGGACAGAAAAAAACAGTTATTCCACTCAATCTCGGTGCTACGCGCCTCGTCACCTATCAGCTCATGTACGACTCGATTTCATGGAATAACTGTTAAACACATCTGTGTTACCAGAGCTGCTCAGATTTACATATTTCATGTTGGATGCTCTACATGGTGTATGGAATGATTTGTGAAGGCGTCTTAAATACTGACACGCTCTGGAAGCCCCGCCCCTTTATGTTTTTAACTGTTAGCTCTATATTGCATCACTGCTCTTTGTCACAGTAAACAAAAACATTTTGAGTTCTTTAATCTGCAGTAATATCCATCAGTGTGTGTGTGTGTGTGTGTGTGTGTGTGATTTTTTTACACAGAAAATTGCAAGCATGAAAACTCCACATTTATTTATTGTGTGTTTATCCCATCATTTACACAACTGTTCATTTTTGCCATCAGTTTGCTCACATATTAGTGTTTTTACGGTAGTTTGTGTAATTATTGAGATTTTTACACCAGTTTACACTATTGTTTTTTTTTTAATGTATGCTTGTACACTTTGTCCACCAGGTTGCACAATTTTTATGGTAATTTATTTTTTCACAAGTATTCACGACAGTTTGCCCTTTTGTTAGTGTTTTTATGATAAATTTTACATTTCAGACAGTTTTACATCAGTGTGCTCATCTGAGTGTTTTTACAGTTTGTATAATTGTTCGTGTTTTTGTGAGTTTATAAGTTTTACGGTTTTTATATTCTTAAATCGATTTGCCCGTTTGTTCACAGATTTATGACGATGATTGATACGAAAGCAGAATGTCAGACAGAAACATATTTACAGAGACCCTTATGTTGAACAGAAACCTTTAAAAATGTTCCTGTCATCGCTTCCCTTTTCTTTAAACCTCAGCATGACCCTCGTCCTCAGGCAGGTGTCTGGGCAAAGTCCTGACGTTCCTTCTCTCTCTCTCTCTGACAGGAAGGAGTTATTTTTAATAACACAACTTAAGCCGTGCTTCTATGAACCTGCTTCACTGAAATTCCAAACCAAAAAAAAAACCAAATAACAGAAACATATTTTAAAAAAAAACAACTATCAAATATTGTAAAAAAAAAAAATTAGACACTCATGAGATTTTTTTAATGATGTGACAAAGTAATATTTCACAAAATTGAAATGAAAACGTGGTGGGGTTTTGTGCATTTGATTAAACACTACACACACACACACACACACACACACACACACACACACACACTTTCTTGCTTACCTACATGTTTTTGTGAGTTGGGAAGAAACCAGAGACCCAGAGGAAACCCACATGGACAGGGAAAGAACACACACAGGTGACCCTTTTCCACAAACGGGGAACAGGTTCAGTTCTAGCTCACACAACAAATACTGAACCTTTTGGAGCATTTCAACCAAAAACAAATCAGTTCAGAAGCTGAAAAGTTGTTTCCCAGTAGGAACCGTGATGACATCAGTGGGCGTGTCATTAGTTTGGAGAGGAAGCGGAGCGCAGTGATGGAGAACGCAATGGAAAAGGAAACATCTTCAGGAAAAATGGACTGAAAGCAAATATCTGTAATAATTGGTAATCAATGAGCTCCGACATCCTACTCCTACTGTTTACGCCCGTTGTGAATTGTGCCACGCCCTCTGTTCATGATGCATCCTTGATTACAGCGGTTCTGATCAAAACTGGTGAAAATGTGGGCTGGATCATAAGCTGGCACCAAGTTTCAAAGAATCCTGAACAGAACCAGTTCCAGAAGCCATTCCCTGTTGGCCGAAAAGCAGTAAAAGTGTAACCAGAGCTCAGGATTGAACCGAACCAGAGACCTTTGAGCTGTGAGACAATACACACAGAGTGTGTGGTGAGAGTGTGTCAGGAGTGTTTACTGTGTGTGTGGAAAAGACAAGTCAGAGGTGAAGAATGCAGGAGTGATTTTAGTTTCTCTTCACGCCAATAGCAGGATATGGACAAGAAATGCCCAGTGTGTGTGTGTGTGTGTGTGTGTGTTTGCTGAGAGATGGAAATCTTTCGCAGCCACAGTACCCTCTCTCTCTCAGGAGGAGAGAGAAAGAGAGAGAGAGAGAGAGAGACAGACAGATAGAGAGGACACACAGGGTGTCTCTCCAGCCTTCAGTATTTGTAGCAAGTCTCTCTCTCTCCTCCTGTCTCTCTCTCTTGCGCTCTCTCTCTCCTCCTGTCTCTCTCTCTTGCGCTCTCTCTCTCTCTCCTCCTGTCTCTCTCTCTTGCTCTCTCTCTCTTCTTCTGTCTCTCTCTCTTGCTCTCTCTCTCTCTGTCCCTCTCTCTCCCCCTTTCTCTCTATCCCTCTCTCTCTGTTTCTCTCTCTCTCTCTTTTTCTGTCTGTCTCTTTGAGGTAAAACCACAGTTATTTCTTTCTCTCATTAGGTAAAGGGACTGAGTTAACACTCCTGTTATATTCATGTGTGTGTGTGTGTGTGTGCGTGTGTGTGTGTAGAAAGGCATCTCGTGCAACATTTGAAGAGTGTACAGCTTTGACGTAGATCCTGAGAAAACACACACACACACACACACGCAGATGTGCTCACTTCTGGGATGCGCACAGCAGCGTTATATTAAAGAGGTTATTATTAGAGATTCAAAACAGATGAGCTACAACACACACACACTTAACGGAAGTACAGAAAAGCTGGCAGAAATTATAGAACTCCCACGCTGTGTGTGTGTGTGTGTGGTGAACGAAGTACACTAATCCTGTAGTTGAGTGAAAGCAGAGACAGCCCTCGGTAAAATATTACTCCAGTAAAGCTAGAAATCCACTTGAGCTGGAGTACTAGAGGACATGTCGTTATATTCACTCACTGGAAGCTGAACTGGTGGAAGTCGCCATCCCAGTTTAACTCGGGAGAACTCAGAGGAACTCTCCACTCCACCTGCCAACTGTTTTAATATCATCTGCTGCATCCCAAACCCGTCAACTACAGATTTTCTTCCCCCAAGTCCACATGTTCACACTCAGTGTGTACCATTTCACAGTCGCTGAAAAGCTTTAAACACTTCAGACTTAGGGGAAACAGCTAGCTCGCTAATGCTAACAGAAATGGATAAAAATTGATTACGAGCTCCAATCTGCATTTATTTATTTTTAATTTATTTATAACAATGTTTATTCAGGAGGCTCTCATTACGGGGGTGTTTGTCAGAGAGGTCCTGCACATATATAATCATATCGATTTAACGAGACCATAAGTGACGGCGTAGCTCACTCAGGCCCCGTCTAGTCCAGAAGGAACGATCTAAAGTGGCCACCTTGCGCAATAAATGTTGCGAGCTATATACACTATATACAAGCTATATATAGAAGCGATATCCACCCTAGGAATACCGACCTATTTGCCAGTAAGAATCCAAAACGGTGATGAATTGACCGAGAAGAAGTGATTTTTGTTGAACTGCTTAAAGCATTAAGGATTAATTAGTCCATAATTTCATTAATAATTGTAATGAAGCAAATCTGGGTAGAAGTTCTATGCACCCTAGGTTCCCCTACCTTCAAGCCTACGAAATTAGTACAAAAATTAATGTAGATATAAATATCTTATGCCAAATTATTATGGCATGTTACAAAAAATAAAGAAAGCATCCAAGTCCTCGTCTCCAGTTTACGAGTCCGAATGCAGTTAATGCACGAGTCTGAGTCCGAGTCATCAGTGCTCAAGTCCAAGTCGAGTCATGAGTCTTTAAAATTAGGGCACAAGTCAGACTCGAGTACTACAAGCCTGGATCAGAGTTAAACAGAGCCAATTTTTCTGTGCTTTGTTAGGGTCAATAGATCCCCATACAGTATGAAATTTTTATTTAACACCATTTTCTTGAGTACTGCAGCTAAAAAAGTGACCACATTTTGCTGTGAATGTAATTCCGTTACCGAAGAAATGCCCATCTAAATTATTCCAGTCAGCAGCCGCGTGAAATATAAAATGCTGTTTGCTGCAGTTACTACACACATGTGGCACGTGCAAATCCTGACGGCGGTGTGTATCATAATTATGTATCCTATAATTCTTTGTAAAATGAAAGCCAAAACCTATGATATTACAAAGGAATGTATATGCAGCTATACAGTGATGGTGGTGGATAGCTAGAGGTTCCCAGTATTAGCTCATCTGTCCATGAGGTCGATGATCTGTTGCTATGGCGCGGCGTGTCGTCCACGATTCAGTTAAATCGTATCTCTTCCGTCAGTTCTCCACAGATTTCCGTTCCGATAGTTTTGTTTGAAAGAACTCATCACTCTGCACAAAATTCGGTTGTTATTTTTGTCAATTTTTTTGCTAATGAGTTTCTAATTAGGCCAAGTTAACGAATTTTCCAGGCCTCTCACTAGAATTGTATCTCCTCTCTGATTTATCACCCGATTCCAGTTCTGATCAATGTTTTGGGTTGATCTTCCCTCGAGGAACAAAACTTGGTCATTTTTTTGTTGATTTTCCTGTTGTAAACAATTTGTTTATTTTCAGTTAAATCATGTCTCCTCCTTCAGTTCCCAATGGATTTCAGTTCTGATTGTTTTATTCGAAAGAACTCGACCTTTGCACAACACTCAGTCGTTGTATTGTCAATTTTTTGTGAATAAATTAGTAATCAGGTCACTTAACACATTTTCTTCTGACTAGAATCATATCTCCTCTCTCATTTATCACCCGAATTCGGTTCTGATGGATGTTTTGGGTCGATCTTCACTCAGGGAACAAAATGTAGTCCTTTGTTGATGTTCCTGTTGTAAACAGTTAGTCGTGGAGGTCGGTCCTCTCTCTCACATCGTCACATTTCAGTTCTGCTTGATGTTTTGGTCGTCATGGTTGGTTTGATGGCAGGCCAGATGAGCTCCTACATCCTTGACATTCTGGTAACTGATTAAGAGCTTGAGTGGCAGAAGAGTACTTGGGTTGGTCCAAAATAGATATTTCAGCATTATTTTGTAATATTTGAAGATGCTGCATGAGTACTCATTATTTTCTATCACCCCATACTAAATCAGGAAATAGAAGGTTATTGGAAAGTGTCACGCGAGCACTAAGCAGTAGCAGATGCTCAACGCGGCGCAATACGCCGAACCTCTGAGAGACTTCTGTGCTTAAGGCATTCTTATAGTTATATTTGAGATGTATATTTTTATGACTCATGGAGTGTGTTATTGCTGCTCTGAGTGTGTGAGAGCACACACACACACACACACACACACACATTTAATTTTCAGCTGTGTTTTTACAGCCTGCGCTTTTAGAAAGTGTGAGAAAGGCCAGAAATAGAGCTGTGATTACATAAAGCCTGGATCTAAAGCCAGAAAAATAAGTGTAATTACACACTTCTCCGTCATCAGATGAACAGTTCTGATCGTGTTGGATGGCGGTGTTTTTTCTGATCTCCTCATAAAGTTTAATAAACCAGGATGGAAATGTAACCCATTCAAACACAGCGAATCAGACTGTGTGACACTCGGTGTGTGTGTGTGAGGAAATCCCATGCTGTCGTCCCTCAATACAGCAGAATCCACTTCAGTTAAGTTAGCGGTTCATGCTAGGTGTAATGAGGGAGTAATTTTAGTCTTTCTCAGCGTTTTCTCAGTAATTTTCCAACATATCTGAGGTAAATGTTGACGTTGTTGACGGTTCTGTTTCATTTCCACCGTTCCTGTGTCTTTACTCCGTCTGTAATCAGAGATCTCAGAGCTACATGCTAACTACATCTCCAGTAAATCTGTTTACACAGTTTCCTCACAACGCTGCTCATGACCTCACCAAAACCTCTGTATTGATTTGTTTTTGAGGAAGTGTAGTGCCCGACTCCCTACTCCCTTTAAACAGCAAAGGGTATGAGGTTAAATCTCTGGGGTACATCGTACTGCAGGGGATTGTGGGATTGCTGAAGAATTGCGTGTTTATGCTGTAGTTTAATCGCGCTGATTAGAATCAGATTAATAAATGCATTTGGAGCGTGTGTGTGTGTGTGCACACTATGGGAACGCCATCAATCCCACGGCCTCCAGTGACCTCCTGTGTGTGCATGTGTGTGCCAGGCACGAGGAGGAAGAAGAGGCAGGGAGAGACAGAGAAAGAAAGACAGACAGGAGGGGAGAGAGAGTGAGACAGACAGGAGGAGAGAGAGACAGGAGAAGAGAGAGTGAGACAGACAGGAGGAGAGAGAGACAGGAGGGGAGAGAGAGAGAGACAGGGGGGGAGAGAGAGAGAGAGAGACAGGAGAGGAGAGAGAGACAGACAAGAGGAGAGAAAGAGACAGGAGGAGAGAGAGACAGGAGGGGAGAGAGAGAGACAGACAGGAGGAGAGAAAGAGGCAGGAGGAGAGAGAGAGACAGGAGGGGAGAGAGAGAGACAGGAGGAGAGAGAGACAGGAGAGGAGAGAGAGAGACAGACAGGAGGGGAGACAGAGAGAGAGGTGGGGAAAGAGAGACAGGGAGAGAGAGAGAAAGACAGGAGGAGACCGAGAGAGACAGACAAGTGGAGAGAAAGAGACAGGAGGAGAGAAGGATATGGAGAGAAAGAGACAGGAAGAGACAGAGAGCAAGGTAGACAGACAGACAGACAGACAGATAGAGGGGACACAGAGGGTGTCTCTCCAGCCTTCATTATTTGTAGCGACTCTCTCTCTCTCTGTCTCTCTCTCCTGCTTTCACCCAAACTGAGGTCAAAATCACGAGCGATCAAAGAAAATTCCAAGTGAAGGCCAAAGTCTAAAGTTTAAACACACACACATTATATATTTTTAGTCTCTGTATGATAGTAGAACATGAAGAACAAAACATCAGAGATGACAAAGGATTAAAACAGAAAGCTCTGATGCAGGATGAGTTCTGAGTTCCCTCGGCAGGGCAACGGTGTGTGTGTGTGTGTGTGTTAGATTGAGGCCACTTGATCTAGACTCAGTGTGACAGTGAGTCCTGCTGTCTGAGAGACGGGGATCATGTTGTGTGTGAGTGTTGCACAGCGACGTGGTGCTGTGTGATCATTTACAGATTTAATTATTATATTATTATATAATTATATGATTACAGTGTGAGATTAATAAACACTGCGCTGGTGTTACAGTGAAACACACACAGGCAGTAACAGGGTGGTGTGATGAAGCGGAGTCACTGTTACCACCCTGGAGCTATAAACACTCGTTCCCTCAACAGTCTCTCGCTTTCTCTCTCTTTGATTTAGTAAAACAGAAACACGCAGCTTATTACATCATGTTACCATAGAAACTGTAAAGAAGTGTAAACTCGTCTGTACTGAAGATGTCAGAAATCCTAAAGTCCCCGCTTTGGCTCTGACTGATACACAGCACTGACACTGGAGACTCCTTCCAGAGACGTAACACAAACACCTCCTGCTTATGTAGAGCATCTGCTGTACGAGTCCCCGCGAACGAGCCGTTACTATAGAAACCATAACGATTACGTATCAGAGTGAGAGCGTTAATATAAACCTGCACTACTGTCAGACCTGCTGTTAGAGAGAACTAATCAACACCTTCTGACCAATCAGAGGACAGAATTCAACAGTGGTGTGGTATAAAATTCAAACACACACACACAGTGTGACTTTCCTTCAGCTCACCTGAGAGAGAGAGAGAGAAAGAGAGAGTGAGACAGACAGAGAGAGTGAGACAGAGAGAGAGACAGAGAGGCAGAGAGATAGACAGACAGGCATAGAGACAGACAGAGAGACCAAGCGAGCAAGAGAGAGTGTGAGAGAGAGCAAGCGAGAGAGAGAGAAACAGAGAGAGAGACAGACAGAGACAGACAGACAAAGAGAAGGAGAAACAGAGAGAGAGAGAGAACGTTTGAGAAGCCGCAGTGGCTCCTGAACTGACGACGTGTTAAACATTAAAATCAGTTCAGTGACTTCATTCTGTGATTTAAACACTGAGCATCAAAACCTGTATAAATATTTAATATGCGAATACATCTGAATATTAATGAGCCTACAATGCTGTGGAATGATGACCAGTAAATGAGGAACAGGTCCTGTCAGGGTGTGTCCACATCGCGGTTCTTTCTGTCCTCAGCATCTACTTCGAGTCGAAAGTGCTGGTGTCTTCACTGTCGTGACGTGACATGACTCCTTTTCAGGCAACCAATCACGTGGGTGGGACTCGTCACCATGGTAACCAGGAAAATGGAGGAGAAGCTTGTTCTGTCTCTCCCGATCTGGAACTATAACACACAGAGAATAATAAGCGAAAGGACGAGGCTGGTCTGGCATACAGCGGCAGGTGGAATGGTGTTGTCACGATATTGTTGTCATAGAAACAAAACCCACACAGGTTTTTTTTTTTCTCCTGATGAAGCGCTGGGATGAAGCCAGTACGTTTCTGCCAGAGAAGAACGCTACACGGACACACACCCTGACTGCGTTCAGGACATTGTGAGAATATAAAATATAGGAGTGTGTTCTGCCTCCTATTCAGAGCTCAGTCAGGGTTTAATACTGAAATTACACACATCAGTGTTCAGGCCTCAGACGTAACGACAGACTTACGTGCTATTCAGAAGTTACGTGAAAACGTTATGCACACAGGGGGCGGAGTTTAAGTTGAACAGAGGCGTGTCTCAGTTACACCTGATTTTGGCTTTGGACTTCAGTGCATGCAACTTGCATGATCTCAAATACAAATTTGAGATGATACTTGCATGATCTCAAATGTGTGTGTGTGTGTGTGTGTGTGTGTGTGTGTGTGTGTGTGTGTTTTAGATTCAGTAAAGCTCTGATATTTACATTCATAATGTTTGGGTGTTTAAAAATTTAAGTCGGCTTGAGGGTTAGTGAACACACACACACACACACACACAGAAAGCCTTTAATAGAAAAATAGAGATATATCTCAGCTCATTTACCCAGAATGCACTGCGGTCTGATAATGTTTTGATTTGTGAAAAACTAGTGCGCTAATCTGTTTCTACTGTAAATATCCAGATCTGATCCAGAGATGAGTGACTGTGTACAGAAATGAAAACACTTGAGGATCACCAGCAGCCAAAAACAACAAACAACTCCTTAATCTCCTCCTTAAAGTAAAAATAAACAAATAAATAATTTAAAAAACAAACAAAAATAAACGCCGGTTTCTGAACACAGCAAGTGCCCTGATGTTCCCTCCGCACATTCAAATTACAAATGAAACTTGATAACAATTTATCCATTTTAAAAGTTACAATATTGCTAAAAATCAGTTTACCTGGACACAACCATTTGCACTGAAACCGGATATCCGGCCATAACATTAACGGCTCACGAAAACACCGTTTCCCTTCATTACACACAGCCATCAAATAAAGGCTTCTAATTCTAAAAAAAAAATAAAAAATCCCCAGGCGCCACTGTTCTCACTCACTGTGTGTATGTCTCACTGCTTCAGCAGGGTTAAATACAGAGAAAGAACTTCACTGTGCTGTAATGTTCATGTGACAAAGGCTGCTAATTCTCAAAATCGAATCAGTAATATTCTGTAACTGTATGATTTTTACTGGCAACAAAATCCTCGAATCAACAGACTTCACTTTTATGAAGTTTAAATCTCACTCGGCGAGATAATGCATACACAGTACTGACACAGATACGAGTAAACAATGTTTGTTGTCATATCAACGTGATTCTTGCCATCTAAAAAGATCGCGTTTCTCAGTGAATTAAAACAAACAAAAGCATGTCACATAAAAATACAAGGAAAATTAATTTAATTCATCATCTTCAGGGTTGTTTAACAATTTAGAAGCGATGTATCCACTCGATCTCAGCCTCGGTTAGGGTTAGGGTTAGAGATTGTGTAAGTGACATCACAATCTCAGATTCTCTCGCATAATTTATGCTCAGAGCGCGATATTTGAACCTTTGAGAGAGTGTGAGTCCCAGTGAAGGAGGTGTGGCCTTTGTGTGTGTGAGTCCCAGTGAAGGAGGTGTGGCCTTTGTGTGTGTGAGTCCCAGTGAAGGAGGCGTGGCTTTTGTGTGTGTATGTAAGTTTCAGTGAAGGGGGCGTGGCCTTTGTGTGTGTGCGTCCCAGTGAAGGAGGTGTGGCCTTTGTGTGTGTGAGTCCCAGTGAAGGAGGCGTGGCTTCTGTGTGTGCACCCGTCACAGTAAAGTGGACATGGCCTCTGTGTCTGTGAGTCCCTGTGAAGTGGGCATGGCTTTGTTCCCATCAGTGCCAGTGAAGGGGCGTGGTGGTCAGTTATTACCCCTCCCCCCTTGTGCTGTAGGTTCACACTTCCTCGTTCCTCAGAGACACTTCCCTGTTGTTCAGTGTGTTGAAGACAGGAATGTAACACAGAACAGTATCGTGATTAGAAGCTAATATCATCTGCAGATGCTGTTTGCTAGCATTTTGCTAACTAGCATGCATAAGCAGAAGCAGGAAGTTTGTTTATTAGCGTGGACGTGAATGAGAGCAGATACACACACGCTCATAGTGCAAATGTGTGTGTGTGAGGTTTAATTGCTAACAGAGCTCTGTTTTCCGCATTAGCATTGGGGGTTAGCAATAAATTAATGTAGGCGCAGATGCTAATGCATGACCACTAAACACACACACACACACTCCAAACTTAACCTTAGCCATGGAGGGAATCATGGTGTTTTATCACCACTTTGTGTAAAAATACTGTAATATAAACGCAGCTCCAGATAAGAGGGCTGTTTTTAATATATTAGTGCTGTGGGAATTCACTCCTCGCACTCAGGGCAGAGACACGGGCGAGCACAGGAGTCTCACAGGAACAGCAGTCTCAATGTGATTGGTTCTGGCAGACAGAGAAATCAACAAACCGATCAGAGCTCAGGATGTTTACAAAAATGGACTTTAATTTATTTTACAAACCGAGATAAAGTTTTTATGATTTGGGGAGTTTGGTGGGATGAGACAGGACACTGAATTCCAGAATCAAAGGGAGGATCAGAGAGTCAATTATAGCATTATCCTGTCCCATGAGCAGTGTGTGTGTGTGTGTGTGTGTGTATAAACATTTATAGTTAAAAACCACATATTTTATTAGGGCTCAATACCACAAATGACATCACTGAGCCACCAATGTCCCCGTGTCCTATTTAAGAAATACACTCTTCTACCAAAAATGCACCTTATGAGGAAAAATGCAGATGCAAGAAATGAAAGAAAACATCATTTGTGTCACATTAGTTTAAAAAAATGAAGCTTTAAAAATCTATGAAAATTAATGTAAGTCTATGGAGTGGGTTCAGGGGTGCACTTATTTGTGGTAGCATGCATTATTGCTGTAAAGGAGGAATCAGTAGTGGATTTACTTAAAATCAGGTTCATATTTAACATCAGACAGCTAATGAAATGCAGCAGTATTTTAAATACAGTGGTGCTTGAAAGTTTGTGGACCCTTTAGAATGTTCTATATTTCTGCATAAATATGACCTAAAACAACATCAGATTTTCACACAAGTCCTAAAAGTAGATAAAGAGAACC
>JAPEKL010000025.1:69716092-69726278 GCA_028877455.1 Bagre pinnimaculatus | reverse complement strand
GCTCCGGTTTCCCCCACAGTCCAAAGACATGCAGGTTAGGTTAACTGGTGACTCTAAATCGACCGTAGGTGTGAATGGTTGTCTGTGTCTATGTGTCAGCCCTGTGATGACCTGGCGACTTGTCCAGGTTGAACCCCGCCTCTCGCCCATAGTCAGCTGGGATAGGATCCAGCTCGCCCACGACCCTGTAGAACAGGATAAAGCAGCTAGAGGTAATGGATGGATGGATTATTATTTCTTCTGTCCAGTTTTTTCTGTAATTGGTTTCAGACCTGAACCTGCGAGTTATTGTTTCTGTCGCCCTCTGCTGGCTGAATGTGAATATGACATTGTATTAGTCACCCAGCAGAGGGCGCTGCTGCTTTACTTTACACCTCAGTGCTGAGGAAACACAGTGCAGCTTAACTTCATCTACATTATTCTATAAAAGTAAATAAAATTAATTCAAGTTACACCACATTTCACCTTCCAGAGTAAAAACACTAAAGGTACAAGAAGTTTGTTTCATGACATCACACCAGAGAACATTTCAGCATCTTAATCACTGAGAGTGTGGAAATATATATAATGAGAGACAGACAAGAACTATAGAGATGTATTAAAGGCAGTGTTTCTTTAAGCCCCAGTCTTCACAGTGACTCATTTCCCCCAGAGCTGTATGAAGTGTGTGTGAGAGAGAGAACATGAGATAAGCTCTGGCCCTCACTAAGCTCAGGATGATGAAGTTTCAATGACATAAGGTCTAAACAATCTCCAAAAACTGGATCTAATTAGAGAGACAGAACCTGAAGCTCTCTAGTATTCCTGTACACTTCTTCTAACACACACACCCCTGCTTGTCCTGCTGTGTGTGTTAAACACTCCTACACATGATAGAGCAGCCCTGTGTGCAGTACGACCTCTTACTCCATACCAAGTGCACTCTGTAGTGAACAGGATGTGGCCTGTGATTAATCAGCAGCCATGGCGGAGTTTTTCTCCTTATAAACAAATCTTTTCCTCATCAACACAAAATGCTTTTCATAAAACCCACACAAGTTATATTTTGTGGTGAGAATTAAAGTGAAATGGGTGTAAAAGTTTAAACGCGCACCTGCACATGTGGACCCTGACCTGGTGAAGTTTTCTGTAAAAAGAAATGTAACAGTCCTGTAAGGAGTCTCCAGTGTCAGAGGTGAAGCTGGAACTTTAAGTTCTCCTATATCTTCAGGACAGAGGAGTTTACACTTCTTTACGGTTTCTATAGTAACATGACAAGCTGCATGTTCTTCCTTATTAACCAAGATTGAGAGTAAAGAGACATCTGTGATGGAATGACCGTTTATAGCTGCTAGAGCATAAAGTGAGAACAGGGCCTGAACTGTTTCACGGAACTAAACGGATAAAAAGCAGGATGTGAGATTCTTTCATAAAATTGTAATCTGTAAATCTCTGAAGAAGAGGAAAAGAATCAGCTTCAGGGTGGGAACAGTGATGGAGATAAAGAAAAATAAATAACGCCAATACAAAAAAAAAAAAAGTTGATAAAATATTTAAAGTAAATGGTGCTGATGTAAAATAAAAAGGTGGCAATTTAGAAACCAGTCACAGGGAGGGGATAAAATAAAAACTGCTGCATGTTAAACAATCTTGAAAATAAAATAAATCATTAAAATTTCACTGTATCAGAAAGATGTACCACGGCCTCGGAGTTCAAATCCTTCCCACTAAACACACACAGGTTTACGCTATAATGTAAAAACATGTTTATTGAGGAGTATACAGTGGCACAGCGTGGTGTCGTTACAACAGTACAGTAATCAGCTGCTCTTCACTCAAACAGCCTTAATGAGATGGATATTCAGAATAATCACAAAGATAACGTTTCACAGGCTGAGCACGCACACACACACACCTTTAGACATGTACAGAAACCCAGAATTAAACTGTTCACAGGTAAATAAAAAAAAAACCCACAAGACAGACACACGACACCACACTGAT
The DNA here is from genome assembly GCA_028877455.1 of Bagre pinnimaculatus. Taxonomy (NCBI): domain Eukaryota; kingdom Metazoa; phylum Chordata; class Actinopteri; order Siluriformes; family Ariidae; genus Bagre; species Bagre pinnimaculatus. Next base: position 69,724,295 of record JAPEKL010000025.1, on the reverse strand, counting down.
TTCCTGACGAGTAGGAAAGAAAAAGAATAATAACAATAATAATAATAATTGGTCCAAGCTTTAACATGCATCTGCTGCCTGAATACACAACATGCCAATGTTCAAGTCCATTAAACCAGACACAATGAATCTCTCACAAAAAACATTCGTGCCCAAATTTTCTGCGTTTCCAGAGTTTTCCGGATGTTCTGTTCCCCCTCTGTGAAAAGCTCTACCCTCAGTTCAGCTGCTGCAGGTGAGCGGAGTAATGGTCCACTAAACCAGAGCAACTCAACAGGAATTAACCAACTCCGTGTGTGTGTGTGTGAGAGAAAGAATGTATTTTAGTGCTGTTGTGTTAAGTGTAATCCCTTTTGCATGTCGTCATGGTAACTGCTCATTTTTAGATCGACACCCATGAAAAAGGAAGTGCTCACAAAATGACAGTGTGAAGAAACACTACGCTTTGCCCAAACGAGGCCCAGCATGTTTAAAGATGAGGCTCATTTAACACTATTACATCATATATACAGTGTAATGTATATTATAGCGCGCACACACACACGATATACTACATAACTGCATCTTCACCTACACAGGACATGCTGCAGTGTTTCATTACACACAGGTTAGGAACATGAATATTCATGAGTCACAGTGCACGTGTGGGGCGGGGGTTGTACTAGAACCTTCAGAACAGCTGGACAAATATGATCCCGCCCACCCACACAGCTGAATGCACTTTCATCATGGGCGTGTCTGCCTACAGGAAGTTAAGCAATCAGTTCCCAGAGGACACCCCCCTCCCCATAACACACACACGCAGATGGACGCCCTTTTTTAGCTCAATTATGGATGCATTAATTTGATACCAAGTGAGACACACCCCTCTGACGTAACCCTGTGGGCGTGGCCTATCCAGCTGTTCTTTTCCCTGTCTGTAATGGGATCTCTGGCAGAAATAAAAAGTTTGGGATTTAAGGTTTTTCCCTTCATGCAAATTTCCAGGAGCCAATTATGTGGATAAGATCAGAGCTCATTTGCATAAACACGGGGTCTTTTACACACGCGCGCGCGGCTCGGGGTCTGTGAGGATGTGCGTATGGGATCAAGCGTCAGATCAGACTCCATTCACTCATCACTGATTCCTGTGTTTACAAAAGAAATATATATATACATACACTGAAGCTGATTTCATACCAATAACGAACAAGAAAAAAAAAAGTGGAGAAGAACAGCAACGCTGACGGGGTTCCAGTTCTGTCCCTTGACCAGGATCAACGCTGAACACAGAGATGGAGGGAAGGAGAGATGGAGCTGCACTACACGTCTTGCTCGACACGCCTTCGTCGCACTGATAGAAAGAGAAGAAAAAATAAATAAAAGGTCAGATTAAAATGTGATTGATGACGACATGAAACACTGGGACACTCATTAACATGTTTACTTCACTGGAAGGTTCTGGAAAGAGTCCCAGAACTTTCCTGAAACAGAAAATGACGCTGCTCGCCCTGTGCCGATGATGCCATCAGAGCGTTTAATCTTACAACTGTCCACAAACAAAACAATCCACTTCATCCGGCTGCATTTTCCCCCTTTCATTAACTACAGCGATCACATCCGTTTAGTCAAATCCAGCTTCTCCGTGTTCCATCATAAACCTCCTTCAACTGACTCAGCTGCAACCTGATTGGACAGGAGACTGAAAAAAAAAAAAAAAGTGTCGAGTATGAAAGCAGGTCTGAACAGTTCCTGTAAAGGTTCCTGCTTTGCGTTGCCATGGCAACACTTGAGGAAACCCTAAAGACAGTGAGGAAGCTAATGTTGACGGTGCTTCAATTTATGAGGAGTTTTAGAGCAGCAAAATCTCCACTAGGTGGCATCTGAGAGTCAGGACGACTTAAAATATTTAAAAAAAAAGTTAATTATTGTGAATATTGGTGAAAAATAAGCAAGACAAAGTCGGGGTTGAGGTTATTATTCACTGAGCCAGAGGCAGATAATGGTTTTAGCATAAATACACACGTGATTATTTAAAAAAAGTATTTCAAATGTAATAACTTTGCGGTGCAGACTTCTCACTTATCTACACAGAGTCAAATAAAACACTGTTTTGAAATCGATAAAATAAATCTCAACCCCACCTTCCCTTCAAACAGCTTTAGACCAAACTTCGGAGCGTCTTTAGTGCGTTTCGGAACAGTGTTTTCTTTCATCTGTAATTCTTCCTCACTTACGGTGACGAAGTGACTGGACGCCATTTTGCCGAGTCGCTCGAGGTGATTATCGAGAAATAGTCCGAATTTCTCAACCGACCAGCACGCACGATTTCCTATAATCACCTCTGTATTTAGACAAATGTTTCATTTTAAGAAATAAATTAGACCGTGCTCGAATCAGCTGTAGAATGACGAGAGTTCAGGTCACTTATCAAGTTTTTAAAACATTCAACGGAAAAAGTTGTTTATTTCAACGGATACAAAACAAGGTGTTCAATCTAGACTTGACGTTACATCATGAGGGAACATCTGGCTGTGAGCATTAGCCTCACCTCTGAGCGCTGCAGTACAGTGAAGTAAAAAACAAAATGGCGGCTAAAAAAAAAAAACCCATGAGGGAATTTTTGTAACCGTGATGATAATTTACTGGAACACAACAGTTACATTCCTAGAACTAAACTGAGTCCGAGTTCCTCCGGTGGAAACGCACCTCGTACTGGTACTCGAGTTACACTTGAGTCAGGAGGAGAGATCAGGGTGGTTACACACACACACACACACACACACTGCAGCATGCAGGTGAGTCAGAAACACTTCACACGGACACTGCTGAACACACACACACCTCACCCGCAGGTTAACACACACTTCAGTCAGCCTGAACGGATTCGTCAGGAGGTGGTGATTAATTTCGTGTAGCAGCAGCAGCACAGTGTGTCATATTCCAGCTGTAATCTAATCTCAGGTTGTTAAGGCTGATTATAAACACCTGTTGCTGAGTCCACATCTGCCGTGGGCATGCCTCAAAGGTCAACACACACACAATGCAGAGAAAGAATGATGACCTCATCACCATCACACACACCAGTTCAGGCCACTTCCACAGGAGTTCCAGCTTTAAATGTCAAGGACATGGCAGTGACCCCACACACAGGAGTGGGACAAGCTGGAAGGAGGAGGAGAGGGATGACGAGAGAACGACTCACAGAGAGGAAAAAAAAAAAAAAAAAAAACCAGTAAAAGATGAGCTGTGAGAAAGAAATGGAAAGGTGCGCGTGTGTGTGGTCATAATGTTCTATAAAAAGTCCTTTGGGCTTGGTGAATTTCTGAGTTAATCCCAGCACAGGAAATGGGCCATTATCATGGACACACACACCCACCCCTAAACAGAGTTAACCACCCAGACTATAATTATCCTATTCCATTCAGTACACTCCTGTGGTGTCACACAGTCACATACGTGTTTTTTACCCAGGTCGCTATTCTTAGTGCGTTTTTTTTACCCAAGTCGTTGTTCTTGGTGATGGCGGCTGCTGCTCGAGCTCGAGGTCCCTGCTGAGTGAAGTGATATCCGAATTTCACTATACTGGTGTTCACCTCCAACATCTTCGCGATCTCCATCTCCACCGTTGTGCCCAGTTGCTGCCTCTGCACACACACACCCACACACACACCCTCAGTATGGACCCTGAAACTGTGTTTCTTCATTAAATGAAGTTGAACCACAGAATAATTTTACCCTCCGCTCTAAAGTGACCTTCAGCATGAAAAGGAAAACCCCTCAATTTTACACAAATAAACAGTACTGTCTTAAAACCTGAGATTAAAAAAAGCCCAGAAAGAAAGGACAAAGAAAGAAATGAATTAAAGTACAAAAAGCAAGCTCAAGAATATATAAAACACAAAACTTAAAACAAATACCCACAGTAAGAGAAGCTAAATTACTCCTGTACACGGGAGGCACGAGTAAAGGGGGGAAGGAAAATTCTGGAAAGTGAAAGATACAAAAATAAACCGGGGGGATAAAATAAAACCTCAAAAAATGAAATTATTACACGAGGGACGTGTTTTAAGTGTCCGTGCTGAACACAGAACACACTCGTTCCCCTCAAACCCTGAGCCTCGGTGTTTACAGCACCAACACGTTATTTGTTGTATTTTTGCTCTTTACAGAAAAAAAGTCCTGATTTCACTAAAAAATAATTTCACTGCGTGTGTGTACCTGATTATCGATCTTGATCTCGGAGAGTGTGTCGTTGTCTCTCAGAGCCTCCACGAGCGCCTGGACTCCAGAACCGGTGATGAAATTCGACTCCAGGTTCAAACTCCTCAGCGTCTTATTCTCTCTCAGCATGTCTGCAAACGCCTAACACACACACGGTATAAACAAACACACAAGTGCTTAAAGTGAAGAAAACAAACACACTGCAGATGTCCGCAGACTTGGTGTTTATTTATCAACCTTTGAGGAAAAGCTGGAAAAATCTTCGCAACAGCCTCCATGTAATAAATACCGCGCGTGTTTGTGTGTGTGTCTCTCACCACGGCGATGGGGTCGTTGCTGCGTGTTGCCGCAAGACTGAACTTCTTCACGTGCGTGTTTTTCTCCATGGCTTTGGCGAAGTCCCTCAGCGTGGGAATGGGAACGTTCTAGAAGAGCAAAACGAGCGAGGTGGAAAATAAACCAGCGTGTTTTGTGATGCTGAGTCGGGACCTAACGTCCAACTTCAGTTAAAACACGTTAATAAAACACTACACGTGCTTATTTTTTACATAACGGCTTCTTTAACACTGAAGTGAATCCGAGCCTGAGCCAGCGTTTAAAATAAATAAAGTGTGGTAACGTGAGGCTCTCGATTAATCAGGGAGGTTGTGGTCACCTTGATGTTGTTGAGGTTGACCTCCGTGAGTGTGGGGTCGTTGCTCTTTATCCGCTGCAGAGTTTCCTCTACGTTAGTGGGGTTGGGGGGCTCATCAAAGACTGGCTTCACTTTCTCTCCTTTAATTACATCTGAAAAGACGGAAATAATTCAATGGGTCGTTAACCTGAAACTCTTCAGCACAGGGTCTTACCCTCCCCCGATACCCTGCCCCAACCCCCGACCTCTAGCACCACATTATGGACGGGCAGCTGTTTATCATCAGTTTATTCTACAGCTATAACGGAAGTCATGGCCTTGCTGCACGATGGTTCCTTTCCCATGTTCAGGTTCACCCCTTCCAACACCACTGTTTATTTATTTATTTATTTATTTCAGTGTTTAACCCCTCACAAGCCAAACACGTACTGTTGTAGCCGTCTCTGCTGGACGTGCCGTCGTAGCTCTGCGTGCTCGTCACTAGGGTGTGGACTCCGAGGATAGCTACAGGAGGGGAAAAAAAACAACATAACATTATCCAACTGGAAATAAAACCCATCCCAGTCGGTGGTGAGAAAGAGAAAGAGCAGGGAAGGCAGGACGCTAAATAAAGTCTGGGAAGCCACTTAAAAGAGCGTTTGGTCTGAGAATCAGACGCCTGAGTGAGTGCTGCTGAGGGACACGGCCACTAACCCTGATGGACTAACGGGCAGGGCCAGCTGGAACCGCTCTGCTTTTATCACAATACGAGATCGCAGCCCGTGATCAAACCGTTAGGTCGTTATCATAAACTGGTAATTTAATCAGTACATCAACACTTCACAAACTAACTCACACTCAACAAGCCACACACGAGCAGAGACCATAAGAGAGGGAACAGGAAATTAGATCAGTGTTACTAAGCAAACGTTGGGCAACTTTTTAAAAACAGGATCAGCTGAGCTTCTTGTGTATTCTGAAGAGTGAAAAAAAAATATTAAACCACCACTACCAGTAAATACAACTAACAACTACGACTAGACTGCATTTCCACAGAGAAAATACAAAGTGTGCTTACTGAGCTGTAGCAGAAGAGCTATCATGCTAACAGCTAACAGGGGGCATGCTAACAGCTAGCATGCTACCTGTTAACCTACAAACATGCTAAGGCTAATACGTTAACAGCTAACATGTCAATATGCTAATGGAACCATGCTAACAGCTAACATGTTATGAGTATTCTAACATGCTGAAGCCAACACGCTAATACTCTGGCTAACAGCTAATATGCTAACAATAACATGCTAACATTTTAGTGTTACAATATGCTAATGGAAACCATGTTAACAGCTAGCATGCCAACCGTGAACATGCTAAGGTTAACACGCTAACTAACATGTCAACAGGCTAATGCTAACAGGCTAAGTGCAGCCAGCACACTAAATTATTAATAATAAAATACTAGCAACAAAAGATACAGATTACTACCAATATATTAGTTAAATATTACAAAAACAATACTAACAATAACACACACTCAAAACTAAACTACTATGATAATCCTACTACTATTAATAAGAAATACTACTAATAACACATCTGTCTCTCACCTGCGAGGTCAGACAGCTCAGTGTCAGTAACACCAGACAAAGCCTCTTCCAGTTCCGGGTCGAGGGTCGTCACGTCCTCCTTACTGGCCTCCAGCGGCTTCTGTTTAGGGACCCACGCCTTTCCTAGAGCATCATGGGAGAAACAGTTTCACACGGATTTCTGCTCAACACACTCTGGATCAGCAGAACCTTCTCCACAGCACGGGAGAACTTAACCTGCACCGTTTCATTCTCTTCACATCTCAGCAACAAAATGCATTCCGTTATTATTTCAACAGCTGGCGCAGTGAGATCCGTACACGGTGCTGAAGTGGTGATTCAGAGCCGTTAGGACTTCAGCGGCGTAAAACTAAACACTCACTGACGTCATTGGGGTCAAGAGGACGCCGTTCATTTCACACTGCAGTCAAGTAGTCTTCGAGGAACATGTGGAGAACAGCTCCATCCGTCCCCCCCAGGTGTGCAAAACAAACTCATAACATGAACAAGGCTGGCAGCAAAACACCACTCCTCAGGCTAATGGCTCCAACAGCTGTATCAGCCCAACCTCATCCAGATGCTGCGAGGACACCAAGTATTAGACGTTTCTCTCACACACACAGGTCATTAGCCACAGTAACAGGAAATGCACAATGAGGGAGTGCGCGCGCACATGAGATATTTTCTATGACATCATGTTTCCAGTCGTACAAAACAGCACAAGAGCTGCACTGCATTACAGAGCTCAACACACGCGTCTCTCCCTCACACACACGTAACTCTATCGCTGCGAGGTATCTGCATTAACTTGTGCGCTCCTGTGGATAATTAATGCCATTCAGCCTGCAATATTCAGCCCAGGTCACAAGGTCAACACCCAAAACCCCCACAGCGCTCTTCTCCCGGTCCGAGCCAGCATCGGGTAACGACCTCGCCTCGCCTGAGCTCTGGGTGAGATTTATTCCCCTCAGTAACGCAGGCGAAATAAAGACTGGCGTCGAGCTGCCGCGTGGTTTCCATGGCTACGGTGTGAACACATCCAGTTCTGGGTCACTGTCGTGGTTAAGCACGAGTTCTCACAAGGTCAAAAAGTTCTCACAATGGTCCTGCTGTTTCAGAGCTCGGGCCGATGCCACGCTGACCCACTGTGGGTGTTTCTCGGGCACAGCTCTCCTTCTGGGGTGACCTTGCTTGATCTCAGCCCCCAGCGCACACTTCCTGTTTTGACCACACACACAATGCGAGCGTTTCTGTTCAGACCGTGAGAAAGCGAGCTGAACTCTGATGGAAAAGACGGAGCAATAAAATCCAATCAAATGCTACGAAGCCTTTATTTGTCACATGCACACTTCAAGCTCAGCGAGATTCATCCTCTGCATTTAACCCATCTGAAGCCGTGAACACGCGCACGCACACACCCAGAGCAGTGGGCAGCCACACTACAGCGCCCGCAGAGCAGTCAGGGGTTCGGTACCTTGCTCAAGGCCACCCCACGTTAACCTAACTGCACGTCTTTGGACAAGTACTGCCTTAGCCGCCATTTTGTTTCTGTTCAGCAGTGCATTCTGGGTAAACTATGCTCTTAGAGAGATCGGGTCGTGCTGATCCAAATCAGGAAAGACAAAACACATCCAAACGAGTTAATAAAGCTAGCATGCACTGAGGTTTCATCATTAGCCAGGCTCGCACTTCACCCTTCACACTTCACTGAACGAGCGGTAACACACACACACAGCAACAGGAAGTGTGTCAGAGCAAACAGTCCAAGTGCGTAGCCAGAACTCCTTTCACTCTGTCC
>JAPEKL010000025.1:69545655-69557596 GCA_028877455.1 Bagre pinnimaculatus | reverse complement strand
GTAGTGGTTAGCACTGTTGCCTCACAGCAAGAAGGTCCTGGGTTCAAGCCCAGCGGCTGATGAGGGCCTTGCTGTGTAGAGTTCGCATGTTCTTCCCGTGTCTGCGTGGGTTTCCTCTGTGTGCTTCAGTTTCCCTCACAGTCTAAAGACATGCAGGTTAGGATAATTGGTGGCTCTAAATTGACCGTGGGGCTTTGTAAGAAAAGGCTCCGCCTCCTGATGTAGCCTTCACTATACGAGGTACCAACAAATATCCTGCACCTTTTGATCTAAGTAGGCGTGGCAGGCCATAAAGGACCTGAATGTGAGTGTGAATGGTTGTCTCTATGTGTCAACCCTGCGATGATCTGGTGACTTGTCCAGGGTGTACCCCACCTCTCACCCATAGTTAGCTGGGATAGGCTCCAGCTTGCCCGAGACCTGCTAAGTGGTTCCGGATAATGGATGGATGGATTAGAGACAAAAAGACAGGAGCTAAACTGAACTGAACTGGAGCTGAAGATAATGAGATGTTCAATGGAACTGACAAAGGTGGACAGGATGAGAAACGAGAATATTAGAGGGATAAAGGGACACGTAGGACGGCTTGGAGACAAAGCAAGAGAGGTGAGATTGAGATGGTTTGGACACATACAGAGGAGAGATCCAGGGTTTATTGGGAAAAGAACACTGAAGATGGAGATACCAGGTAGAAGGAAAAGAGAAAGAGTGAAGATGAGATTTATGGATGTGGTGAAGGAGGACATGAGGACAGTTAGTGCTACAGAAAAAGATGTGGAGGACAGGCGGAGATGGAGGGACATTATCCACTGTGGAGACCCCTAACAAGAACGGCCGAAAGAAGAAGGAAAAAAAAAAAAATCAGGTCACATCTTTTCCACCTTTAATATGAATCAACATCTACCAACATTCAAGTGAATTGTTTTTCAAATGGAAATGAAAAAAAAATCGAATAAATTGGTTGCACAAATGTGCACACCCTTTTATAACGAGGCATGTGACTGTACTCAAAACGAGCCAATCACATTCAAACTCGCGTCTAAAAGTCATTCGTATTCTTCTCATGTTTGGGCTCAGATGTAAGGTGAAGAGATGAAAGACAAAAATTTTACCAACACAATCACTCCAAACAATGGGGCTACAATCTGATGAGATGAAAGAACTTTTTGGACATAACTTTAAAGACACTTAATGTTTGGAGCAAAAAAAAAAAACGAGCTCATCACTGGTAGTGAAGCATGGTGGTGGCAGCATCACACTATCGAGCTGCTTCTCTTCTCTTCAGCTGGAACTGGGGCTGTAGTCAGGATAAAGGGAATCATTGACCAATCTGTTCTGGAACAAACCCTGGAGGCATCTGAAGAAACATTTCAACTTCCAGCACAATAATGATCTGGGAGTTATTTTTAATGACCACACCCCTCCAATGAAGAAGCAGCAGCCTTTGTCACATGTACTCAAGCACAGTGAAATTCCTCCCCTGCATTTAACCCAGAGCAGTGGGCAGCGATGTGGCCGGGGAGCAGTTGTGGGTTCAGTGCCTTGCTCAAGGGCACTTCAGCCATGATACAGAGGGAGGGGAAAGATTCACTCAACTCCCTTCACACTTCTCCTACCGAGTCTGGGAATCAAACCGGCGACCCTTTGGGCCTAAGGCTGCTTCTCTAACCTTCAGGCTATGTGATACTGCACGAGTCCTCACGCGGTCTATTAAACACCATGAAGACCCTTCATCAGGTTACCTGCACTGGAAGAGGATTCTGTAGTTCCTCAGTCTGAGATCCTCGAACACCAGAATCAACAAGTTTTTCCCCCCCAAAGTGAAAAGAAACGGACAGATCTGATCTGTGTGAACGAAATGATCCCATGTTAAAAATAATAAAAAGGAAAAATATCCTTTTTAAGTATTAAAACACAGGGGTGCCAATAATTTTGATTTTATTAAATTATTCCCCGATTTGTTTTTCTCCAAATTTAAGGTTTGGATTTTCCTCTTTTTTCCAGAGTGAGATGAAATGACTTCAAAAGGTGGATTTTTTTTTCCTAACCATTCTTAACTAATCTTTACACGGGGTGGACACACACACACACACACACACACTAATTTGCTTTAACACTCTTGTCTGCTGCTGGGATTTCCCCATAATAGATTAATAAAATACATTTTGAACTGTGTTGAAGCCATGGGAGGGAAACAAAAAAAAAAAAAAGGAAATGTACAAAATAAAACACTGAAGTGCTCGGAGCTTTTATTTCAGTAACTGTAGATGAACATGAGCTCTAAAGAGCACGGGGTCATTCTCAACTCGTGTGGTTTGTTTTGGCTGAAATTCTTTTTTCAGAAGAAATTCGGGTTAAAAACTTTAAAGGTCGCAACGTTTCGGCTAATTTGGGTTCAGAATCGTTTCTAAAGCAACACACAGATTAATGAGAGCAACCTTTTATTAAGAAAAAAAGTGTCAAATAAATAACAAAAATACAAATTTATCTAAATAGGGAAATTATCAAAAAATTACAATTTTTGTTCTGATGGTAAAATAAATAAAATTACACAGAGGAAACTTTTTAAGATGGAATAAAAATGTGTTCTAGTCCCTTATAGCTGGTTTCATTCATTTGGTTTGACAGCATGCAATATTGTTATATCACTTGTCCTACGTTTATTACGTCACTCTACCCAATTTGCTTCTTTAAATCTGGAAGATTGAGAGAATGTTGAAAGAGAGGACACGCTGAACAGCTGGAAGGAATGAATGGCCGGCTTTTTTTGTGGTCCATCAGATATTCTATTCAGTGACTCATCCTGGCCTCATGAATGGAATACATCTGATAAACCATGAAAAAACCCAGCCGATATCTTTTAAATATCTAAAGTGGGGGAGGAGACGAGTTGCAAATGATTGAACCTAGCACCTTAATCGTTAACCCCCCCCCTCCCCCCGTTTCTTTCTGGGAGGGAGGGAGGGAAGAGGAAAAAACTGCACACAAGACAAAAGTAATCTGTAAACACACACACACACTAATGAGACGCTGCTGAAGATTGTCATATAAACAGACTGACTGGCATTCGCCACTTGACAGTCAAACCTCCTGAAGAACAAAATCAAATTAAAGTTATCTAACCCAAACGAGGACACGCCCCTCATGGAGCAATTGCTACAAAAATAAAAGCTGCACCATGCGACGTTTAAATTAAAACAAACAAACAAAAAAAACCCCAAACATGTGGTTTCAGAAGAGTCGTGAACATCAGAAGTGATGGAGGAACAGTCCAGGGAAATCTCCCTCAGAGTTTAAAACTGAAATGAACAGAAAAGCGGGACAGGAGCGGGGTTCAGCGCACCAGGAGGAAGGTCAGTCCTGCCAAGCCGACACCTGCCGCTGCGAACAGTGCCGTCTTCATGGACGAATCCTGGCTGACATGAGCGGCGCTGCTGAAGAACTTACAGAAGCCGTCCTGCACAGGGAGCACGCACACACACACACACACACACACACACACACGTCAGGGGACACGCCTCGACAAACATCACTGCAGGCTTCAATTCACACTTTATATCCTCATACAGTTACATTTAACACTCAGGAAGCAGAAACTAACTTCTAAAACCCATCAGTCACTGGGACGGGCTCCTGTAAATCAGCCGTTACTATGGAAACGGTAAGGTATTAATATAATCCTGTGCTACTGTCAGAAAACTAATCAACACCTGACCAATCAGAGACCAGAATTCAACAGCACTGTGGTGCAAATATACTGTAAATATTATACATTAAAACAAATCCAAACATAAACCCAAAAGACTTTCTTAAAACTCCTTTAAAAAAAAAGGTAATTTTATATATTAAAAAAAAAAATTTAACCGTACAGCGTGCATCCAAAACATTTTGGTCCGAGGTGATATTACGATATTTATTTTGCAAACAAAACACCAGCTAATCCATTAATGAAGCTTTTACAAAAAAATATATGTTTTGCTAAAATCAATTCTTTAAAACAATTAAAAATGGGGGGGGGGGGGGCCCTCTGCTCTGATACTATAATATTAACTACAGTAAAAATCTTAAAATTGAAAGATGAAAAGTAATAAAACTTGGTTACAATACTTTATGTGTAAAAAATAAACACGAGAAAAATTAAATTCAGTCAGATGTTTTGAACCAACTAAATTATTTTAAAAAGTTAGAAACAAGGGGAAATAAAGTTAAAAACTGAGTTATGATATTTTTATTATCTACTAAAACATGGCTAAAAAGAGAAAAAAAATACAAATTAGATTTATTTTTTTTACTGCAAAATCAGTCAAGTTTGTAAGAAAAAATAAATACCTAAAATAATTTAAAAAAAAAAAAGTGTTGGATATCGAGTGACTAGTGAGTATCGTGACATTTATCACGATACTGATGACAGTTATATTGCCGAGCTCTAATTGGCTCAAACAGGCAGCAAGCAGCAGATCCTGGGATTAATTCTGAAATAAAAACAGACGAGAGAGAGAGAGAGAGAGAGAGAGAGAGAGAGAGAGAGTGTGTGTGTTTAAAGCCACCTGCTGTACAGCTCATAAAAACAGCCAGGTGGTGGATATTTTTCTATTTTTCTCACTTGTTCGGGAAAATGTTTTGAAGTCTGTGAGGCGTGGAAACGCAAGTGTGTGTTCACACAATAGACTGAAAAGCTGGAGCAGCTGGGCCTGGGGAGGGAGGGAGGGTGTGTTTGTGTGTGTGAGAGAAAGAAAGAAGACATAGATGGAAAAGTGAAAAGACTCATTTTCACTAACCGACTCTACACTCGCGTCGGACCAATTAAAACACGACGAAGCTCAGATGAATTCTGAAACAACTTTGATGACGAAAATGACCCCTGCAGACGCGTCTCCCCTCATCACCCACCCCGAGACGAGGCAAAGATTTCCAGAAGAAACATCCGGGGCGGAGCCCGTCTCTAAAACAATGAGATCCTTGGGAAGTGCAACATTGGTTTAGGGAGGAGGGGCGGGGCTTAATTGCTAAAATGTAACCAAAGTGTGAGCATCGTTCATCGCTCTGGATACGAAAAATTTATACGCAAACAACTCGAGGGAAAATAAACAAGAAACGCTCATGAAAAATTTAATAATTTTGAAAAAAGTCTTTGTATCCTCGGTTACGCTCCTGAACACGTGTTAATTTACGCTACACTGACGTGAGCCTCGACTGACCAGCTGCACGTCACATAAACCGACGAGTTACTGCGATTTTATATCCCAATTACACGTCACTCAAATCAACATTCTGTGAAGTGTTAAAGAAAGCGATTCCAAAATAAACCTGGAAATTAAGACAAATGTATCTAGTAGATCAATGAGGACAAAAGTAATAGCACCCTATAAAAGCTCAGGTGTCTGAGGTAGCCGATACGCTGCGCTGTCTGAGCTGCATTAGTGGAGGATTTCTCACACTGCACATCAGAGTCTGCCTTTTATGGAGTTTTGTGGGTGTGGCAAAGTGTAAATGAGCTGAACTGTAAACAAGCTTAGTAATTTACTCCGATTACGTGCAAGAAAAATATCTTGTAAATCTGGTGTGAACTTGGTTTGACTGTGAAAAGATTTACACACAAGTTTAATTTTCTAACCCATTCGTTTATTGTTTTGTGTCTGACGCGTTCGCAGCGTTAACAGTTTCTGATGTTCGCTAGCTAGTCATCAAACTCGCTAACGAACTACATGCGACTTAAAATTTTCATTTCAGAACTTCTACCAAAAGGAACTGTGCAGAAGTTTGTGCACCCTCCATGGCTTCTGAATTGAGGTGAAAGCTAAACCTCGCGGACTGAATAAGTTCGAATGGTGACTCGGAGGACGTGAAAGTGTTTAAAACGGTGTTAATCTTTACTGAGATGAACAAGGGGAAGTGAGCCAAATGTCAACGGGAACAAAAACCCAGAAGGAGAGCCCATGATTAAAAACTTAACCTTTGCAGTGAGGAAGTAGAACACCGAGTCGCGTTTGCATAGAAATGGATCTTAATGAACCGTGCGTACACTCACTCTGTGCGAAAGTAGCATCACCATAGCAACCAGAACAGACGCCTTAACTCGCTAACGTCGCTTGGGTTCTTAAATCGTCTCATTTCTGGCAAAAGGGTCTCAAAGTACAGGACAGGAAGTGGTATGAAACACGCAACAGAAAGACTAAGTGATGCAACGAAGGCTATTTGTATTACTGTTACCATAGCAACCTTTTTTCATGACTGCTGATGGGTGTTTCTCTCAAAGTTAAAACAAAAAGAAAGAAACCGTACAAGGTAAACTTCACTACGGCTTTACCTCAGACAATGGAGGCTCCTTCCACGCGCACACACGTCGCTGTACGAGTCCCTGTGAACGAGCCGTTACGATAGAAACGATAAACAAAAATGTCAGTAAACAGACTGACGTCATGGGTCTTTTATTTCCAAGTAAACAGTCGCATATTAGTGGTTTTATTCTGCTGCATGTAACCACCCACAGCTCCTCAACGACTCAACCCTGTATCTGAAAGAGGCCAGACACGAGTCACGTCTGAAATATTCCCCCAAAGAAGCACGACGAGGAGATAGAAATCTGTTTTGACTCGACTGTCTCCTTCTGAGGATTTAAAAAACGCTGTACAAGCACGTGCGCGCGCACCCACCCACTTCCCAATTCTTCTGCACAAAAAACCTGCCACATCCGTGGAGCACATTCTTCAAGCCTGAGAACACATGAACAAAAATGAAACGCAGTCCGAAACTTCACATTTCGGGAAAACAAACCCACAGGAAAGCGATGTTGGTTTTCAGTTGTCCCTGAGAGATGGAAATGAGACGCGTTTCTAATCAGAGCCTCCCACGCTGACACGGCAGGACAGCCCCTTGTGGTTTCAGAGCCACTGATCTCAAGTGCATGCCCACACACACAGGAAAACTGACATTTCAATAAAAAAAGGAATTAATGAAGACGACCTCATCGTGTAGGCGATTCATCCTCTGCTTCGGTTTGCGCTTCTTCTTAAACAAAAACATTTTAATTTTAATTACGCTCCCAGATGTTCATCAGCGATCACACACTCAAACCAACACTCGCTCCTTTAGCTAAAATCCTGTTACACGGCCGTTGCCATGGCTACGACTCAACTGCTCGAGTATCTGTCCTTTTAATTAAGGACAACTTTATAAAACTAAACAAACAGCTCGTCGTCATGGTTACGCAGGAGGACTATGATCATGCGGTTTTGTGTCACATCTTTAGCTAAAATCCTGTTATGCGACTGTTGCCACAGTAACGGCTCAACCGCTTTGATTATGAACAAGTCTACGAAAAAATTTAAACCGCCTCAATGAGGCTGGAGCTCATACTGGCCACTGTCGCGCATGTATGCGCGCGAGTTTGAAACCCGATAGTTTAATGTGACGAGTCACGCAAAAAGTTGTAAATACGATAGGTAGCACTATTGTCGACAACTTTCATGCACACCCATCTGGGGAACACTGTATGCGAGTTTGATCGAAACCCGATCAATCCTGTAGGACGAGTAACGAGTTTTGTAGATTGTGGACGGACAGCGCGTGATCATACAAGCTCATCCGGCCTGTCAAACCCCCTCTCTCTAATCAATCATGTCGTCATGGTTACACAAGATGACCAGGACCTGCTACAGCTACTAACAAGCAACTACACAAACTGCTACACAATTGTTGCCATGCCTGCATAATAAACCTAACTTTCCTATACATCATTGACTCCTGCTGTCATGGTTATACCAGATAACCAGTTACGTAAACAGGATATTCACCATCGATTACACAACCAGAGCACCACTTTTTTTTTTTTTTTAAAGCTGTTCCTGTAGCCATGATGACAGCCCTATAACATCTCAACCCATGTTTGTGATCAATAATCCTCTAAAAATCGACCCGTTCTATTGATCTCGTGCTTCTGCTTCACTGCAGTAGATCAGATACTCTTATGATCTGCACTTTCCAAGAACACGTCGCTCCCAGGACTCGCCGTGGCCTCGGTGTTTAATCTCACAGGGACGCTGTGGGTTTGTATCCAAGAGAAGCTGCTGCTCGAACTCCTCAGACATCCTGGGAACGCTCCGTACGGGCCACCTTTACTCCACAAGCAGATCATAAACCTAAACCTGCATCCAACACTCCGTTATAACCATTACATCACACCACAGAGCTCTCCACTGCTTTCATTTCTTCGCTCGCTGCACTCACTCCTTCACTTTCACTTTTAAAACTGCTGGGAATTTTCACTGATGTCAGATATCCAGAGGAACACCGAGTCAAACGATGCATCAATAATTAAAGCGATTAAACTGGTGCACTTTTTACACCCTACTGTAATCACGCTCAGGAGAAATCAGATTAGAGCAGACCAAGATTATCTCGATCACTCGTTTTGTCCTTTAATGACCGGCGTCTTGAACATGTGCCTCGTTTGAGTCATGACACCGATCATTCCCTCCCCAGCAAGATGTCACATGTGAGGAGTTAAACCCCGCCCTAGTGATTACATCACTACATTTCCCCTGGTCCTTACCCATCCTCCGTTCTCCAGCAGCCAGTCGCTCTTCTCTCCCCCGAGGTAATCCGCGATGGTCTCGGCGAGCCTCCTGCAGCTCTCCACTCCATCTTCTCTGGAGAACATCTCCGTCGCGACGACACCTGTGAACGCAAACAGCGAGACGATGCGTCCCCAGTTCAGCTTCCCATCGTCCACCAGCATGGTCATGATGCTGTGCAGGCAGGCGTTCGGCTCCGGGTTTGAGCCGCACGTTGACAGGAACATGTGCGACATGGACAGGAACTTGGACCTGTACTGGAGCTCCAGCTCCTTCGCCAAACGGCGCATGATCTCCGCCGACTCGCTGGGAGGCGCCCGCTGGACCCCGGTGCAGAAGTCGATGTAGTCACTGGCCATCACCAGAGTCTCTTTCCTTAACCAACAAGACATTTTCTGTGAGGGAAGAAAAATAAATCAGCAGTCAGGACACCGACTCCTCATCATTAGGGGTCCAAGCACTAAAAACACCATCTTGGATTGGGGTTTTCTTCCCATTAGGCATCCAAGCATCAGAATTCTCATTCAGATTTCAAATCACGTTCTTTTTATAAAAATTGATCTCTCACACACACACACACACACACACACACACACCAAACCACACCAGTACTCCATCCTACTACTCAGGGAAGTAAGATTATTGCCCCAAAGGTGGTGCTATAGCACCACAGGGTTCCATGTTTCAGCACATCTCACGAACCCCAAGTCATACACTGATCATTGCTTCACTCGAATCTCTCTCAGCCTTCTCCTAAACAAGACCATTCTATTTTTTTCTGCAAACCCAGCCAAGGTTTGAGTTCAACTGCATCATATTTCCTCCTGTTATGAACTCGCCCTAGAGCGTGAACCTCAGGAACAATCAAAACAAACATTAACAGCTGTATGGGTTCAAACAACATGAAGGATGGATGGAGGTCAGATCGACTTCAAATAACAGTAAGTCAGGATACACGAGTCCTAATGAGCTGAAATCTAATGTACTGATGATAACCGGGTTGCTGAACAAACAAACAAGACCACCATCAGCCAATCAGCTTTCAGCAGGCATTTAAGAGGATTAGCACTGAGCTACTATTGCTAAAACTTCAGCAACGTGTCTGTCCAGGTTCGCTACAGTTATCCATTACACGGCTTTGTTGAATCCTTGATACTGATTGATCAATTAGAGCATTCTGTAGTCTGTTATATAAATTAACTTTATTAGGGGAAACAAGATCAGGCGGCATGGTCGGTGTTCAAGTCCAAACCTTACACCTGACAGGCGCTTTTCTGTGTGGAGTTTACGCGTTCCCCCTGTGGGGTTCTCCGGTTTCCTCCCACAGTTCAAAGACATGCAAATTCGGTAAAATACCCAGCCACTGGGGTTGTACAGAACAGCGCATACTTTGTCCCAGTACCAAGTCTGGATAGATTAGGGAGGGTTGTGTCAGGAACAGCATCTGGGATAAAATCCCATGACCCTTCACGGGAGCAGCCGAAAAAGAAGCAATAAAATGACTTAAAACCATATTTAGTGTCAAATTACTGATTTCTTTAACAAGTGGCCATGTAATAAGTAAGATTAAGTCCAGTGAGCCAATGAAATAAAAGTTCTTCAGGGTGATTCAAGACCTCTTGGAGTCGTACCAGAGTCCTGTATCACCCTGTTGGGGTTTAATCTGAGATAATGACCGGACTGCTGTACATTAGCTCTTAATTATAACTTGGCAAGGACGGGACGGGACGGGACACTGGGGTGATACAAGGACGACGCTTGGACCCTGCAGATCACCGCTCATGACTACAACATATGATCCACCTACTACCACAACTACTTTATTATATTACTGTTTCTTAGGACAAACCGCCTAAAAACAGTTTCTATTCCAAAGCAATCATGGCCTTAAACTCAAATGTGCAATAGAACTATTCTTGGCCCCATCCCTCATGTACACACCATCATCAGTGCAATCTGTGTCCACACAGAACCAATACAATTCTGTTTCTACCATTTTACCAGTGCAATTCTATACACTTTATTTGCTCTATAACAGCACCGTCGAAAAAGTGACCAAGACTTCTTATAGAAAATACTAGACTATGAACAAAAAAACAAGACACTCAACTTGTTCACATTTTAAATTACAGTTTGTAATTTAACGCCAACTGTAAAAACTAAATATATACGAGTTAAACTCTAATATCTCAACAAGCCCCGCCTTTCTACACTCGGATTGGCCGACACCAAATCGATCGCGGAAATACAACGCCAACCAATCAGAACGCAGGATTCGACAAACAGATGTGAATGAATGATAGACTAAATAAATACAAAATTAAAAAGAAATAAAGGGTGCAGGTTGGGATGAAATCCTGAAGACGGAGAGGTGGAGAGACAGACTCCAGCTTTCATTTACAGAAAATTATACACAACACCACCAACACAAAGCGGACTGCTCGGTTAAAACAAACAATAAAGATAAAAAGCTCGGCGGTGAATAATAAAGCCCGATCAATCAGAGTCAGTAGCGGGAGGAGCCGAGGCTGCGGTGCGCACGCCGGCCCCAGGCTGCGCGGGATCTCCGCCCCGGGGCTTGCACATTAACCCCGGGTTTGTTGTGATATTAAAGCAGGAAATCGTGAATAAAGCGCTCATGCAGCTGTCAGAGAGACACAAAGGGAGAGCAGAGCGCCCTGAGCAGCGCCTCTAAACATCCCCTAATTCAACCCACAGCCCCGCGGCCTCGAACCCACAGCCCGGCACTTACTCTCCATCGAGAAATCAGAAAAGCAGCGCTCACCCTGCCTCCCAGCGACGGCCGCAGCAGCACTCCAACAACACTGCGAGCTCAAACCGGAACACGCCGCCGTGCTCCACTTCTTGTCTTCTCCCACAAGCCCCGCCCATCTACGTTACCGTAAAGATTCCCACTGAACTGAAAGCCCCTTCATTCTTGCTTCCTTTTTCCCCTCCCACTTCATTTACGTCACCTCACCTCATAGTTCCGCCGCACACTCTTCCACTGACGAAGTTTCATTTTAGAAAGAATATAATCTGTTCTACACGACATGACCAAAAGTATGTGCACCCCTCACCCATAAAACCCAAACCTGAATTCACCTGCCCTCAGATCACCTGTAGATTACCCAACAGCCCGGGTGCTTTAGTTAAAGCCTCAAGTGTTAAAGGAAAACTCCGGAGTGAAATGCTTTTTAGGTCACAATCACGTCAATCGGATGTGTTTGGAGAAAATTACTTTTTTGTGATTTTTGTGACTCTAAATTGACCGTAGGTGTGAATGTGAGAGTGAATGGTTGTCTATGTGTCGCCCTGTGATGACCTGGCGACTTGTCCAGGGTGTACCCCGCCTTTCGCCCGTAGTC
>JAPEKL010000025.1:69485239-69495451 GCA_028877455.1 Bagre pinnimaculatus | reverse complement strand
CCACAACAAAAACTACTACATCTAGTACTTTGTATGGCCTCCGTGATTTTTAATGACAGCACCAAGTCTTCTAGGCACGGAATGAACAAGTTGGCGACATTTTGCAACATCAATCTTTTTCCATTCTTCAACAACGACCTCTTTTAGTGGTTTCACCTCCATTTATTTGTTTGTTTGTTCCCAGTGTAACTCAAAATAGTCAGCAGGTTTTGATGAAATTTGAAGGAAAGTTGGTGCATGGGTAAAGGAAGAATTGATTAGACTAAGACGCAAATCCAGATGTGTATGTGGATCCAGGAATTAAAAAAATCTTTTCCCAACATAACTCAAAAACTAGTGAACAGATTTGGATGAAATTTGGCGGGCAGCTTTAGTATTATCCTCGGTTCAAGTGATTTGATTTTGATGTTGATAATCCCGTATGTGGCTTGGCAACATGTTCATCAGCACATAAAACTTCTGGAACACCTCAAAACTTCTGGAACAACGTCAGGCTTCGATAAAATACTGTCCAAGAGAGTAAAATTGGCTGTACTCTCAGGGGGGAGGGGCTTATACTCGCTCTACTATCAATAACGGTGACACTAGTGAGCTCATGTATGTGGAAGAGGGCAGATAGCTGCACTGTGACGCAGCATATTCAGCGATTCATAAAGATGTCGTTTGATTTGTCTCAGAGACCTTCACGCTCACTGGGTGGTAGCTGACTGATGGATTGAAAACTGTGAAGGGAAAAACCAAAAACAACAACAACAAAATCCATATAAAGTAGCTCTACGTAATAAATGTTTGTATATAGATTTGTATGTTCATATCTGAGTGTTTTGAAATGCTCTATAAGTGTTTATTGTTTCACTTGAGGTAGTTGTTTTCCCCCTAAAACCATGTAAAGATTGTACGTTAGCCAGCTAGCTAGCTTTAGCAGTGCTTATTATTATTATTATTATTATTATATTAATAAACACAAAAATAAAAATCCTGTCAGATTAACTAATGTTTCATAGCTCTCACTAGCACTACAAACGATGCCCTTTTTATGACACGTAAATCCTGTCAGATTAGCTAAGGTTTTTTTTTTTTTTTTTTTTACCTAGCATTAGTATTGAAAATAAAACACATTTATGATTTATAGCATTAGTTTATGACAGCAAATACTACGAACATTTACAAAAATGACTCTAAGAAAGTTATGCTAGCCAGATACTTAGCATTAGCACTACAAATTATAAATCTGACTTGAAAAACTTCGTAGAAATCATCAAGTTAGCTCACGTCAGCTATCTGGCTAGCAGCAGGATTGTGAATATTAAATCCTCTCAGAGGATCTATGACTAGCATTAGCCGTGAACACTGTAAACATTCATAAATATAACTTTCAGGAAACTCTCAGAAATAATGCCATGTAAATTTATGTTAGCCAGCTGGCTAGTGTTAGCAGTGACGATTATGAGTATATCTTTTAAATTTGAAAATCCTCTCAGAAATCCCGTCAGATTAGCTCGTATTAGCGAATTGGAAAGTGTTAGCTGTAAAGATAATGAATATTTATAAATATGGTTTTAAAGATGCTCTCAGAAATCCTGTCAGATTAGCTCACGCTAGCTGTTAGCAGTGTGACGTATGAATATTTATAAGGGTTCTAAATTTAGTTTTTCATAAATATAGACACAGTAAAGCCTGTGAGACAGTTGAAATCCAGTTCAGACCGGTTCAAACTGGTTCCCAGCCAGACTGGTTCATACTGTGTACTGGTGTTTTTACACATAAAAGAGAGATTTTTATTTCATTTGTTTATTTTAAATTTGAGTTTGTTTTTCAAAATAATGTCATAATAGCTGATGCTAGCGAGCTAGCTAACCTCAAGAGTGCCGATAATGATCATTTATAGCTAAAGGCAGCTTCTCAGAAATCCTGTCAGGTTAGCCACATTAGCGAGCGAGTGTTAGTGATAGAGACTATGAATATTTATGGTTATTTATAGATATTTATAAAGAGGACTCAGAATTCTTATCAGGTTAGTGCACGATAGCTAACAAAATATGTAAATATCGTGCACATGTACAGTATTTTCATCGTATAAAAGACATTTTTCATCCTGTGACTCGGACACAGCCGTGCTTCGAGACTCTGTGGGGGAAAAAAAAAATCAAAGAAGAAACCCAGGAGAGTGAACGTGTGGTGCGGATTTCTTTTATTTGACTCAAACAGATTTGAACATTTTTGTACGTGATCATTACAGCTACAGAGACTGAACAACGTTTCCTCACGGCTTCAGATGAATCAGAGGAGACGATCGCTCACACACGGCCCTCGGCAGGACTGACTCTACAGCTCAGGGTCAGCAGCATTTAGCATCTCTCTCAATGCTAACGACGTTAACTCAGACTACGCTTTTATACAGGCGTGAATGAGCGGCACAGCAGATCCAACAGGACGCACACGGCTCGCTCATTCAGGAGGAAACGGGAAAGGAAAGAGTGGGTTTAGTGCAACTCGTTACTAATTCAGCGTCTCACACACACACACACACACACACACACTACAGTGAAATGCAGACTGGTGGTTTAAGAGGCAACGACACATGGGTCAGAGGAAATTTCCACTAAAAACTATTTTCTTTCTTTTTCTTTTTTGCTCTCTAACATCAAATGTAGTGATTAAACTAAAACGTATGGAGTCAAATCAGATTCACCAGAACTTGTGCGAGATGCGTTTAAAAAAATGAACAAACAAACAAAATCTCAAATGATGCAAGAAAGTAAGTTTTCTATGTGAAAAGATACTGTTTGTTTATTTATTTATTCATATAAAGCAATTTAAAATCTGGAACCTTATAATTTCAAAGTTGTGGAAAAAATAATTCTGGGAAATTACACCAGGTACGTCAAAGCTCGAGCTAGCTTTTATTTATTTATTTATTTCCTGAGTGCCTGGAATATTTTCCCACCTTAATTTTATAAAATTTTCTGCTTCTTGAATTTCTTTTTTAAAACAACAGCAATATATATATATTTTTTTTAAATAAAGGCAGTTCAAAATCTGGAACCTGATATTTTTTAAGTTGTGTGTGTGTGTGGGTGAGACAGAAAGAAATTCAGGGAAATTACACCGGGTACACAAAGGAAATACCTTTATTTACTTACTTACTTAGTGCCTGGAATATTTTCCCCCCTGAATTTTTTTTATAAATTATGAATTTTCTGCTACTTGAATTTTTTTTTTTTTGGAAACAATGACAACATAAAAAAAACAGTTTAAAATCTGGAACATTATATTTTCAAAGTTGTGGAAACAAACAAACAAAAACAATAATAAAAAAATAAATAGGTGAAAGAAATTCAGGGAAATTATGCCAGGTACACTATTTATTGATTCAATTTATTAAAAAATATTCCAGGCACTCAGGAAATAAATGTTGCTGTTGGAAAAAAAAAAAAAATATATATATATATATATATATCAAGATGCAGAAAATTTGTTATATTCCAGGCATTCAGGAAACACACAAATAAACAAACAAACCAGGTGAAAGAAATTCAGCAAAATTATTCCAGGTACACAAAAGGTATAACTATTTATTTATTTATTTATTTATTTACTTACTTCTTAAGTGCCTGGAGTATTTTCCCACATGAACTTTTATCTAATAAATTTTCTGCTTCTTGAATATTTTTCAAACAAACAAACCCCTGATACCTGAATCCATCTGAGCTGAATGTAATATTTCAACACTTCCACGTTTTTACACGTGTAGACGTGTGTTCTGTTCTGGTGATTCTGCTGTAACTCCGTTTTTACGTTGCACGTTTGTGAACAGGTAAAGAAGCTTTTATTCACTACTTTAGTGTTACACAAGCAGCCGAACATCACAGAATGGGACAACGTCCACGCTGACCGTCCTGTCCAGGAGAAAGTGAATAACATTGTCTTTATTTCTCTTCAGCAAATTACTCAAAGTGCATATGGAAGGATAACAACAACAACAACGCAGCACGTTTACAACACGAGGAATCAGCAAACAGGAAGTGATATGGACAGGAATGTTCATTCCAAGGAAAGAATTTATATAAAAAACAAAAAACACACTTAACCCAGGGATGCACAATCCAATAAATAAATAGATATGATGTTAGATATTTGATATTAGAGCACTGAGTATCATCTGATATTCGCTTCATTATGTTTTAATCTTATCCTGAGCATTTAGCAAAGTTTCAGATCTGCGTGTCCCGATTGTTATTCTTCTCTTTAAGCTAATGATAATGTAGTGTAATGATCAACTATTTTGCAAAAAAAAGTAAGAAAACTGTCGCTCGCTCACGACATGCCTCTAAAACACATCGATGAACTCTGATCGGAGTTTTAATATCGATACTCGTCATCAGATCGGTGCTTCCCTAAAGAAAGAAAATACCGAAAGTGCATAAAACAATATTATTAACATAAACAACGCATCACTGCTGCTTTGTACAGGAAATCATGTTCTGCGTGATACTGAAATGACAGGAAACTATGTCGACCAAACGTTTCTCCGCCAGAGTAAGGCCTGATCAGAAGAAATGTCGTAAACAATAAATAAACAAACAATACGAACACTTTCACTTCGCATCCAGTTCTTCTATACAATTTCACTTCCTGTAGAAATTCATTCAGCTCTATCGAATTGAGTGAACGCACAAAATGAAACAAAAATCAACCACACACACACACTCCTAAAACAGCAGAGCAAACTCATAGTTGAGAAATGAACATGACTGGGGGAAATCACTTTCACTTTAGTGATCAACTGACGCTCGATGTTGGAAAAGGAAGCGAAAAAAAAAATCCACTAATGCTGAACAGAGTAAGGCATTTAATGGCAAGCGTTAAGCAGTGTGTGTGTGTGTGTTTGTGCTAATTGGATCACGGATTATAGTTCTCTCTCATTGGTCTCTCTGGTACAGACAAACAAAACAAGCCCTGCATATATGACACGATTATCTTTCTATAACTATTCATTAATACTCTTTAATGGAACACACTGTCGTAATGAAAAGATTCTGTAATACTGGAACAAATTACTGCTTTCATTCACACATTATTAAAAAAAACAAACAAAAACAAAACATCACGTGCAAAACCAACTGCAACGTTCAAATTAAAAGACCCGTGCTTGTGTATACGTCCTGATTTTAAATACGTGTCCCTGGGTGGGTTAGCGTGGGCGGAGCTTACATTAACTCTGATCAACCGATTGCAACCTTGATCGCATCGCATGACATCACAAACCTCTCTTTATATCTTAACCATGCTAAGCACAAAATGCTGGTTTTTAGTTACGCAATATAGCTGCTGCTATTAGAGCGATGATGATAATATATGATAATAGTAGCTATCTAATGAACTAACGTGATGCTAACTATTATATTTGCTAGCAAAAACGATTACCGTTAATCGTCACAAACCTGCCATCGTTGCATCGTTATTGACAGGAGTGAAAAGAACAACTAGCTGGAATTTTTTTTTTTTTTTAGTGTGCAACTGGCTGATCAGACGTCGCTTTGGAAACGGCTTGACGTCTGACGTTTTACAAAATCAGGATGAGATGGAACGGAACAAAAACCTCCAAAGTTCTAGAACTTTTGAAGCACATACTAAGATCTAGAGTCGTGAAGAATGTAGGAATGCTGAGGATTGAAGGCTCTCACTTAAAAAAAAAAAAACAAAAAAACCCAAAAACAACAGTGCAGGTTGCTCATCATCATCAAACAAGACAACTAACTATCGAGCTAAAACTACCATCACATAAACATCTACATCACACAGACATGAGTGTAGCGCTTTTTTAAAAATTAATTACTCTACATTATTTATCTGATATGGACATAAATAGAGGAATACGTTTTATTTACTTCCTGGTCGGATTGTCCGGAAACAACCACTATCTGAAGAAGAGCTGAAGCGATGAGAGAGAACAGCCGAGAGCAATAAATAAAATATCCCAGCGTCATATTTAATCTTAGATATCTATGTAATCTGACTGTACAAAGAGAATCAACTGTGATTAAACCTACAGGAGGAACCCATTTGGACTTTTTAACCCCCCCCCCCTTATTGTATGATACATTCCCGTCTGAAGTGTGTGTTTTTCCAGTGTTGGATGAGGAACGGCTGACGATTCAGTGTGTGTGCTTGGATGTGCGCAAAATTACAGGAAGTCTGTACCACCCAATTCATTCTCAACGAGGATGTAGACACTGAGTCCATACATCATCTCCTCTTGATCTTGGTGCCTGATGTGATTGGCTGAGGAGGAATCTAAGACGCCAGGTCTTAGATCTTAGACGCGAGTGAGAAATCCAACGTTGAGGCTGGGAGGGATCTGAATGGTGTCCAGGGCGAGGGAGGATGGGTTGAACGGGAACGTCACAGGGTAGATGATCTTTGTGTCCAGGAGGAGTTGAGGGGACTCCTTACGATCCCTCAGGCGATTCTGGCCAAAAGAGAAAGATGATGTGAGATCAACAGGCATGTGCTGGTGATTTATTATACCATAACCACAGTGTTTAAGAAGAAGACCTGACAGCACACAGAAACTCTTTCTTCACATGTCCAAGCTTGTTACATTACAGGTATTTAGCAGATGCTCTCAATGTACAATGTACCCAGAGCAGCCTGGGGAGCAGTTGGGGGTTAGGTGCCTTGCTCAAGGGCACTTCAATCATTCCTGTTGGTTGAGGGAATCAAACCAGTGACTTTTGGTCCCAAAGCAGCTACTCTAACCATGGCTAACCCCTTGATGTTAGGAAGTTGAGATCAGAACACAGGGTCAGCCATGATACAGCACCCCTCGAGCAGAGTGGGTTAAGGGCCTTGTTCAAGGGCCCAATACTGGCAGTGAAATCCCCATTAGTTTTAAATATAGGGGATGTAGCGGGTCAGTGGAAGAGCACATGCTTTACATGGATGAGGGACACTGCATCTTCCAAGTCTGAGGACAGTGATGGCTCATTGGTTAGAGCTCTGGGTCAACCATTGAGCTTGAACCCTTGACCTTCTGATCGGTAACCCAGAACTCTAACTGGTGAGCTTGAACCCCCGACCTTCTGATCGGTAACCCAGAACTCTAACTGGTGAGCTTGAACCTCTGACCTTCTGCTCGGTAACCCAGAGCTTTAATTACTGAGGTTGAACCCCCAACCTTCTGTTCGGTAACCCAGAGCTTTAACCATCGAGCTTGAACCCCTGACCTTCTGCTTGGTAACCGAGAGCTTTAACCACTAAGCTTGAACCCCTGATCTTCTGCTCGGCAACCCAGAGCTTTAACCACTGAGCCACCACTGTTCTCAAACTTGGAAGTGGAGATGCATTGGCCGTCATCCATGTAAAGCATGTGCTCTTCCACTGAGCTACTACATCCCCCATGTTTAAAGCTCATGGACATTTTGAGCAAGTCCCCAAGGACCCCCAACCCCCATCTACCTCAGGACCATTTGACCAAAAACAAAGAATCATCAATTTCAAGAGGTTTGAAGAAACAGAACAAAGATGCAGTGGAGATACAGTGGCTTCAGTGGTAGAGCTTTGGCAAAAATTTAAGAAGATATGAGTAACCCAGATGTCTGAAGCCTTTCTGGAAAATTCAAGACTTGCCATTCTGTCTTTTTTGTGAAGTGTCAGAAGATGGTTTGGTCTGTCAAGTTGGTTGACTAGCACTCTTAACAAGACAGCATTTCCAGTCAAACACCACTGTCTGCAGAGCAGGGGTAGCAGTTAACAAATGCAGGAGTCATGACTATGCCATTATGGTAACCAAAAGAACAGCTAAAGCACAGACATTCTTGAGCAAAAGTTATGAAGAAGCCCAAGGGAAGGATGCTCTCCAAATCAGGTGAGCACACACATCAAGGAGAAAAGTCTAGCAAAGCAGTGAGGATGACCGAGCAACCTGTTTTGATTCACCATCCAGCTTTTTGGACTTAAATCAACTGAACGCCTAGTCTTTTTGAAGGAGGTTCATCAGAAAGTTGATCAACACCTTCATGATTGCCTAAGTGACCTTCACAGACAGCAAGCCTGAGGGGAGTCTGCTACAAGTCCAGTAGAACCAACAAAGACATTTTATAGAAGGAGATCCACTCCTTAGAGAAATCCAGGATGTAGTCAGAAATCCAAGGGTGACTTCAAAAACAAGATCTATTACAAGTAATAACACTTGCTTTGGAAGATCTCCAGGGTTATGAAGAGATAAAGCACAGTAGAGTGAAAGAAGGTGCTGTCCAGGTTCCCCGTTTTAGCTGAAGTAAAAGACGTTATCCTGGAGTAATACAATGAGCGTTTCAACTCTACATCAGCGTGGCATTAAGTGTTGGCCTGGGATGTGGTCTTCAACTGAGTCACAGGAGGCAGATGGATCCTGAGGAGCCTGGAGAGGCTGATGATGTGGGCCAGGATCTCATTCAAGGGGGTAGTGACTGGAGAAGATAAAGGGTCTATATGGTTATGGATAAGCTCAATCCAAGACACAGAGATTCCTAGCATTTCTGGAAAAACCTGAGGAAGATCTTTAGCAGAAGACTTCAAGAAGCAGTACGGGTGGGTGAAGGAAGTCAACAAGACAAAGGTCCTGTGATTAATGACAGTCAGTCACGTGGTGTGTAAGGATGAATTCTTACCTGTATGGTTCGTATGAATGTTACGGACACTCTCTCCTCAAACGCGTTGACAGGTGTGTACAGGTTCAACACCTTCACAATCTGAAAGACGAAGAGAGGAAGTGAGGGAGTGGTGATGAATGAAAGGATTTGTTGAATGATTAATGCGCGTGTGTGTGTGCGCGCGCTACCTGAGCAGTACTCAGCGAGTTACACATGGAGCAGATGGCCTCAGCATCCTCATCTGTCTTCTTCTTGACCTGAAGTAACTGTGCTGCCTGAATCAGTGGCTCCAGCGTCTCCTTCGCTCCACAAACCATCAGGTTCTTCTCCCTCAACCACTCCTCCAACTGGCTCACATTGTACCTAAAAAACATACACACACGATTTTAGAGGAAGTGTGGCCTCTGTGTGTGTGTGTGCGCGCCCCCATCTCGGTGAAGGAGGCGTGGCCTGTGTGCGCGTGTCTGTCTTGGTGAAGGAGGCGTGGCCTGTGCGCGCATGTGTCCGTCTCAGTGAAGAAGGTGTGGCCTGTGTGCGCGTGTCCGTCTTGGTGAAGGAGGCGTGGCCTGTGTGCGCGCGCATGTCCGTCTTGGTGAAGGAGGCGTGGCCTGCGTGTGTCCGTCTCAGTGAAGGAGGTGTGGCCTGTGTGTGTGCACGCGTGTCCGTCTCGGTGAAGGAGGCGCAGTCAGTCAGTGTGTGTCCGTCTTGGTGAAGAAGGCGTGGTCTCTGCGTGTGTGCGTCAGTCTTGGTGAAGGAGGCGTGGCCTCTGTAGGTCCTGCGAGTGATCAGTGATGAATCAGTGATGATGATGATGATGAAGAATCACCTGATCTGCATGCCCTTGCTCCAGGAGCACATGTCTTTGCGCAGCAGCAGGTTGTTGAGGGTGACGGCGCCGATGATGTAGAACTGCTGCTTAACGACCTGCTTAATGAGCTCGGGGTCGTTACCGTGCTGACACATGGTGCTGTGGAAGGAGTTGAGCTGGCGGATGATGGAGTCCAGCGTGAATGTTCCCTCATCAGCTACGCTCGACGTCCTCTTACGCAGACCGGTGGGCTTCACGCCCGAAACACCCTGGATGGTCTCGTGCTCTAGCATCCCGGAGACTGGAGACGCACACATTAAATAAATGAGATAAAACATGTGACCGTGTTCTGAACAAATGGGCTGGACCATGCGTCACATCGTTCGCACGTGTGTGTACACTGACCGATCATGGGCTGAAGGATGTTCTCCATACACTTGATGAGCTGTTGGTAAATCTGAATGGCCAGATCACTGAGAACCTGCCGATACTCAGCCAGGTCAAAGTTGGACAGACAGTGTTCATTCTGCTTCGGAGTGTTAAACTTCATAAATTGCTGAGAGAGAGAGAGAGAGAGAGAGAGAGAGAGAAACAGAGGGGTTTGAAACTCATATCATCTCTAGCTGCTTTATCCTGTTCTACAGGGTCGCAGGCAAGCTGGAGCCTATCCCAGCTGACACAGACGAAAGGCGGGGTACACCCTGGACAAGTCGCCAGGTCATCACAGGGCGACACATAGACACAGACAACCATTCATACTCACATTCA
>JAPEKL010000025.1:68729330-68740167 GCA_028877455.1 Bagre pinnimaculatus | reverse complement strand
ACACGGGGAGAACATGCAAACTCCGCACAGAAAGGCCCTCGCCGGCCACGGGGCTTGAACCCAGACCTTCTTGCTGTTAGGTGACACCACTAACCACTACACCACCGTGCCGCCCGTGAATGAGGTTGATTTTTAAAAATATAAACAATGGCAATTTTTGTAATTTAATAATTCTTGCTATGGTGAAGGTTTCTGTAAGGAGAAATGTATTTATTTGACATTTATGGAAGGAGTCTCCAGTGTCGAAGCTTTGTAACAGCCTTTGAGTTACAACTTTTTTACAGGTTTTTCAAAGTTTATTACATTTGGTGACTTCAGAGCGAGAACTGTCACTCCGCATCATCACACCTCCACATTGGTGATAATTTTCCTTATTGTTTGCATTTATAACAGCACTACACAGTGTTTTATTCCTTATGTAACTACTTGTCCCTTCACTTTACTGTACTTTTAGCTAATTTCTGATGAGAATAAAGGGCCGCTGTAACCGATTACACATTTATCAATAAAGGTTATGGTTTCAATTACGGAACAAATCATTTACCCTTATTTTTTGGTGTGTGATTTTAAATGAAAATAAATAAAACGAGACCATCAGTGATGGCAAAGTTAATTCCGGCCTCATCTAGTCCAGAAAGAACGATCTAAAATAGGCCACCTTGCGCAGTTCTACTCTCAACCAGTCCAGCTCAAATATTTGCCAGAAAGAATCCAAAATGGTGAGGAATTGACCAGTTTTTGTTGAACTGCTCATTAAGGCCATGCCAAAATCATTAGAGTGCCAGAAGATACGCTCACACCCCAGAGGGTTAATTAGTCCATAACTTCATTAATAATTGTAATGAAGCAAATCTGAGTAGAAGTTCTATGCATCCTAGGTTCCCCTACCTTCATACCAGAAAGAATCAAAATCGGTGAAGAATTGATGGAGAAGAAAGTGATTTGTGTGGAAACTGCTCATTAGGGATTGATTAATTACTCCATATCTTCATTATTAATTGCAGTTATGTAAATTTGAGATAGACACTATCTATATGCACCCCAGGCAGACCTACCTTCCTGCCAAAAAGAATAAAAATCAGCGAAGAATTAAGGAAAAAGAAGCGATTTTCGTGAAATGTGGACGATGCTGGACGAACGACGGATGATGGACACATGATGGGATAAACTCACCACCTGTCCACCAGATGAGCTAATAATTAATAATTTGTTAAGTTTATTATAAAAAGAATGCAATTATGTTTAAAGAGTTGAGGAAGACAAAAATTGTGATTGTGAGTGAATTCCGTAACTAACCCAGCCATGTAGCAGCACAATCTCGAGTGCGATGTTGCTTTTATACAACAGATCTGAACAAGAAATTAGTACCGAGCTACATTTTAGACACAATATGGCCAAATGTTCTGTTTATTTTTGCTCTGTGAGTGGACACAGATCCCGGACGAGCCCCACACATTGTATAACACGTTGGCTTGCTGACTAACTACTTCACACTGATTTGTACTAGATTCCCGTTAAAGGTGCTTACAATAAAATCAGCACCCCTTCTTCCTTTTTCTTCTTCATCTGATGAGCTTTCACATTTTATATAGTCGAAAGTTATATTTAATAGTAAAAGCTAGCAATATCATAAACCAACATTTCGACATCAGCGACATCATCATCAGAGTAAAATAAAGTGCTGAAGGTGACTAAAAGTCAGTTCAACTTTTTATAAAGTCCCAAGAGAGTGCATCAAGTAAAAATCTTGGCATGTACAGAATCAGATTGGATGTTTAATTTTGGCTTTTTTGCTTGGATGAGCAACATTTCATAAATCAGACAGTCCATCTGCGTCCCAGTGCATTTTCATCGAATAATAAATTGACTGCTCATGTCCAGGAGGTCACACTCAATATTAAGATGTTTACCAATAGTTGAGTGGCGATGTTCTTCAATTTGTTGGTACAGATGCCTACAGGCGCAGCAAATATAGTCTGCATCACACAGACCACAATTAAATAAATAAACAAACAACGTTCTGTTCGCTAACCAGCGGTGGTTTGGCTTCGTGTAACTTGACTTCCTCCTGAATTTTACGACTCACTAAGTAAAGTGATGTTAAGTCTGGCACTAAGCTGTCTTCTCACCATGTCAAACAACTTCTGGTCTTTAAAAGAACTGACTCTTAATCACCTTAAACACTTTACTTTTACTCTGATGATGATGTCACTGACGTTGAAACATCAGTTTATGCTATTGCTAGCTTTTATTATTAAATGTATGACAAAAGTTGTGAAAAGTTACATACCGAGAAAAGTATCATTTGCTAAGTCCACTGATGATGTCACTAACACTACTGTAGTAATAGTTTCGAACTAGTAAGTGGAATTTTACACAGATGATGCACACAGTGAAACATTTCAGTACTAACATCATGAAATATCAGTGCTCTTGGAACGTTGTTTGACCAATCAAATTAGTGCACCAGAACTAACTGTTGTATAAATACAGTATGTATAACACTGTAAAGGGTTCCTGGGTCTGTCATGCCGGAGAAACCTATACAATTTCCAGAAGGAACTCTACAACAAAGGGGTTTCCTTTCACACAGAACCCTTTCATTTATAACTAGCAGGTTACCTGGTGTAGCCCAGGTTTTGCAAAATTCTGGGTTGCCCCCAGACTTCCATGTCAAATTTGGTGAAGATCTGTCAAGATATGGTGATGTTAACCCAAGACAACCAAAAATCCAAACATCCACCACCCAGGGGCCACTGGGAACCCCCTGGGGCTGTACAGTACATGAATTTTATTTATATCTGCAAAATTCTGGGTCATCCCTGGACCGACTTGCCAAATTTGGTGAAAATCCATCAAGAAATGGTGACGTTAGCTCAAGACAAACAAACAAACAAACTTTGCCACTTATCATATAGATCTGTAGAACTCTTTTGCTTTTTGAGTTTCAAAAAAAGTCTAAGTCCTTCCTGTGCCAGGACCTGGTCTTCCCAGGCAGTCTCCAATCCTAACCAAGCCCTTAAGGTGCAATGGGCGGCACCAATCTCTGCTTCTGTAGTCCCCGGCCTCTAGGGTTACAGTACAGTGGGGGGCTGGCTCTCTGGTAACCGCGAGAGGTTGACTACCCACTCACGTGTGTATTCCAGCATGCCTTGCCAGACAGCAGTAGGTACCAGTTTTATGATGGTATGACCCGACTGTGAGTAGAACTCGCAATCTCCCAATTGAGAGACAGAAACACTAACCACTAGGCCGACTCACAGTGCTTTTTGAGTTTGGAATCTTAAAAAAACAAAGACAACAACAAAAAAACTTCACATATAAGCATGATATATATTGTAATATTTTACCCATGTTTCCAGATCATTATTGGAAGTCTGCTTTTCCTGAAGAGTCATATGATCGATTGTGGACTGTTGTATCATCTTGTTTTGCCAATGATGGGATGAGCTGCAGGAAAATATAACAGCACAGGCAAGCTTAATAACTATAACACCACAGTAAACTCTGCAGAGGATAACGCTAACGAGATGAAGGTTTATTTGTTCGATAGGATCAGACAGGACTCTGCTGTGTGGATATATGCTTTTATTTACTGTATTTATTTATACAATAAAATAATGGTGCGATGTGCACATTGTGGTGTTCTGTCGAGAGGCGTAATTACTGCAGTGTGAGACAAGCGAGAGAACACGAGGCGATGGGAAACGAGTCAGATATCATAGTGGTGTTGTGGGTTCTAGTCTTCTGAGGACAGTTTACATTTTCTGAGAGAGAGAGAATGAAAGACAAGGAGACAAAGACAGAGAGAGAGAGAGAGAGAGAGAGCAAGGACAAATGAGAAGACATATCGATAAACAGTTTGATTGATAGATAGATAGATAGATAGATAGATAGTCATTGTACGTAGCCATCTTTTCTGTTCATTATCAATATTCTCTCTCTCGATCTCTCGCTCTCTCTCACACACACACATACACACACTCATCTATTCTCCTCCCGCTCCTTCCCTACATCACTCCATCCCCTCCTCTCTCTCTCTCTCTCTCTCAGTATCACGTGTGTTTCTCTCTGAATGAGAGCGGAGCGTGAAGCTGCCTCATTCCTCAGGGCTTTCAGCTCATCCTGGATCTCACTGTCTTTCTCTCTCCGAAACACACACACACACACACACACAGAGGCAGGAAGTGGGGCTTCCTCTGTCCCAGACACGCTGTCTGCCTCTCTTGTCTGGGACAGGAGAGCAAGAGAGTGAAGGGAGAGAACAGTAGACCGAGAGAGGAGGAGGAGAGTAAAACCATGCATTCACAGGCATCAGCTCAAGGTTGAATGAGGGAAGCGATGGAAACCGGAGAGAGAGGGAAGAGGAGGATGAGGAGCTGAGGCGAGAGAGCACAGCGTGCCGGTCTTCGTTCGAAGAGGCTGCTGCTGCTGCAGAGCTCACTCGCTCTCACTCTCTCACTCTCTCTCTCTCTCTCTCTCTCTCATCTGTCTATACTGAGGATGCTCCGCTAACCGTCATCGCCGTGGTTTCGTGTGATAACCTGCAGCGCCTCCTGCGTGCTAGCTTCAAAAAAAAAATTACGTGGCTGGATTTATCACACTTTTCCAAGGAACGCCTCAGGTATGCTTTCCTTTCTTCATCTCTTCCTTCCTTTTTTCCTTTGCTTCAAGCAGCTCGTGTCTTCTTGTTGCTTCGACATCATCTGGAATTTCTCATGCTGGATGTGTAGCTGCACTGGAAAGACACTAAGATGTATTCGTGCTGATACAAAACAATTCAGAAAGGATTTGCATGCACGTCATTGTTGCATGCAATTTCTCACTGTTGCATGAGGCACATCAGTGTGGTTTCATGCATCTCTCTCTCTCACACACACACACACACACAAAAACAAACACACACATACACAGGCGAATATCCGTGTGTTGCCAAGGGGTCAAATTTGAATGCTGCGATCCTCCGCTGGAGAAATCCTCCTGACTCAAGGGAACATCACGTATCTATCTGGCATGGCTGACATGTATTAAATATGCTCAGAGGAATTAGCACGCGCTCAGCTGAAAGCTCAGGCTCGATTGACACCCTGGGCGGCCATGATTGTTTTGGTTAATTCATGGAAGTGCATGAGGAAGTAGAAGGTAGTAATTGGATGCTTGATTGGAGGCAAAATGGGAAGGAAAGTGAGGGAGGGAGGGGGTACTCAGGGTGATGGCAGAATGGAAGATGAACAAGAAGTCGTAAAGGGTTAGTAGTAGGTGGGTGTGGCTCATCTTTCTCTTTCTTTCACTCGTGCCTGGAACCTCTTGCTTTTCGGCAAATATTTAGAACATTGAGTTTGTTCTAAACATTATTTTGATACTTGATTGATCTAGATCATTATGCCTGCATATCCATGTGGTGTATAAGAACCATACGACTCTTCAAGACTTAAATCCAGACTGGTTTTTAAGGTTCTCCAAGTGACACATGTCTTACACAAACCCACACACTTGTGATACAAAGATAAATCCTGACACTTCTCTGCCTTTGGCTAGTTTATTCAAGAAGAGAGAAAAAAAAGAAACAGAGGCAGAAAGAGAAAAGGAAGAAGGTCTAAAGAGCTTTGCTTTTAGTGGAACGGTTGCACAGCAGTCAATGGCAATAAATCAGAGTGTCTGCACTGAGGAACCAAATTCTTAACCAACCAAGAAACAAATTAATCAACCTGGACACAAAATTAGCAATGTTATAAATCTTGCTTCAAGGTTTTTATGATCTCCAAACAGAGTGAAGGATCGGAGATCAAGCTTAGATGTTAAAACTTTTACTTGAGTCATGCTCAGATGCTAAAACTTTAACTCAAGACATCTTGAGAGCTTAAACCATTTACTCATCATGCTTAGACCTTAAAACTTTTACTTGAGAGTCAAACTATTTGAAATCTTGCACTTTCTTAAGAATTTGAAGAGCTTTAGTAATATTGGAATTGGTCTGGATACATGTTCTTCCTGTGTCCATGTGGGTTTCCTCTAGGTTCTTCAGTTTCTCCCCAAAAACATGCCGGTAAAAAACATGGACTGGTGACTCAAATTGTCCCTAGGTGTGACCCAGGCAATGTGTGTGTATGGTTCCATATGATGGACTGGCATAGCATCCAGGGTGTATTCCTGATTCACGTCAAGGGTTCCCTGGCTAGACAGATCCACCGTGACCCTAGCTAGGGTAAAGCATTTCTTGAAGATCAATGAATAAATGAATTCTGAGAGTTCCTGCAGCATGGTGTACTAGTATTGGGCTTGAGAAGAGCAATATGTTATGATCACTTTGTTTCAGTGTGGCATGATGACATTTTTTTCTTTTTCTCTTTACAGATACACAAGGCTATCTATGAAGAAGACACTTGGATTTTTCCTGCTCTAAGGATATATAACTTTTGCTTCGCACGACAGCTTCTAAGGGCATATTTCTCTTTTCTTTTCTCCCTCAGGGTTGACTTAAAAAAAAGGGTTTTTTTCTCTCTATTGGTTGTTGATCCCTGCTGGATTTAACACCAGTTCTGCATCGCTGCATTTGGAATGCGAACACACTAGCCTATTGCCCTCCATGGTTTCTGCCCATGTAAAAAAGATATCCTCTTATATTTTTAGGATTTGCAAAGGAATGTTTACAAAGAAACTGGCAAATACCACCAAAAAGAAAGAGAGTAGCGAAAACAAAAAAGATCCTAAGATATCCCCTGAACTGCATGCTCGAAATCAGAATTTTTCCACCACATTGAAAAGCACAGTTAAAAAGATTTCTAAATGTTCTTCTGCACGCAACCTATCTACTGAGGAAGACAACAGCAGGAACGACTGCTCTTCTCTTTCTCCCACATTCAGTTACCGTGTAGCAATTGCTAATGGACTGCAAAAGAATGCTCTCCTATTGAACAATAATGAATTTCATGAAGTGTTATCCATCGATAGTAGTTACACTGACTCTTTAAACGAGGCCAAACTTATCCATAGATTCGATGAGCAAAAAGCTTACACAATGCCAGTAAGAAGGAATAGGAAGAGTATGATTAGTTTGGCACCTTCTGATGGCAGCTCAGAGGGGGAACGTGGAGAACGAAGCAGTCTCCATACTCTCCGTCTAGGTGCTCTGAAAAAGCTTCGCAAATGGAAGAAGAGCCAAGAATGTGTTTCTTCAGATTCCTCAGAGGCTAGCACCTGGAGGAAGACACTTGGCATTAGGAGCAAGTCTCTGGATCGGGCTGGGAGGCAGCAGAAAACAACCACCCTAGAACCGGGATCTAGCTCCACAGGTTGCATCAGTCAGACCCAAGATGTCATGGAAATGATCTTCAAAGAGCTTCAGGGAATCAGCCAGATTGAGTCGGAGCTCTCAGAGCTTCGAGGGCATGTTAATGCTTTGAAAAGCTCCATCGATGAGATCTCCAGCAGTGTGGAGGTGGTGCAGAGTGAAATTGAGCAGCTTCGCTCAGGATTTGTGCAATCCAGACGAGAGACACGAGACATCCATGACTACATCAGACAGTTAAGCCACCAGGCCAATAAAGCTACATTGAGATTCCTAAATGTGCCTGAGGAAAAATTTGAAAGAACCGAAGAACTTATTTATCACATTTTAAAAGAGAAAATGGGTTTTGTTGAAGCACATAAGACACTTAAAATCGAACTTGCCCATCGGCTGGGGCAACAAAGAGAATGTTCAAGTGCTAAACCTCGTCCTATTATAGTTATTTTTTCAAATCCTCAAGACAGGGATTTAGTTTTGAAAAAGTGTTATAAGCTCAAAGGCACTGGAATATCAGTCTCAACAGATAGCCTTGCACAAGAGTCAAAAGACAGGAAAGATCGGGGGATGACCTCTTCTCAGACCTATGAAAGCATGGACATGAAAGTGTCAAGTGCCAAAGACAAGGCCGAGAGTGATGACTGGGACTCAATGGACAGTGATAAAGAACTAGATGAATTAAACAAAAACAAATATGCAATTGTGCCCAAACCACCTCAGAAAAATAAATCTGACAAAAAAAAGTCTCATGATCACAGGCAGTCTACAGATGACACCACATACTCGGTGCATTATGCTGATGATGTAGTTTATGATGACAAGCAAAACAAATCTTACTATTCTGATATGACTCCAGGATGGCTTTCCCAGAGTGATTACTCCACTCCGAAGCTCAGTCGCTCAGAATCGGACTGCTCCAAACTGTGCCCATCTTACTCTGAAGATTTCTCGGAGAGCCAGTACTTCAGTAGGGTTAATGGATGCTCCCTGCTCTCTTCGTCAGATCAGGAGCTCTGGCAGCGTAAACAGGAAGACATGGCATCTTCTTGGTATGCAAGTCCACCCAGTCAAACACTCAGTCAGGAAAACCCACCGTATGTCGAGCACAATGAAGTTGAGACCACTGAGACCATTGACAGTGGTGTCAGTAATGGTCTGGTGTGTATATCAGGGGACAGAAGTCACTACAGTGGCTCTCAACTTTCTCTACAAGGTGACCTTTCACCTTGGAAAGACTGGCATCACCTTGAACAAGGAGCCGACTCAGGCTTGGATGCCTCAACGGAACAAAATATAGTCTCAGAAATCAGCAGCCCATTTGACCCTGCTGCTAACCCTGGTTTCCCTGAAAAAATTACAAAATGCCTTGAGGTTGA
This sequence comes from Bagre pinnimaculatus, assembly GCA_028877455.1. Taxonomy (NCBI): domain Eukaryota; kingdom Metazoa; phylum Chordata; class Actinopteri; order Siluriformes; family Ariidae; genus Bagre; species Bagre pinnimaculatus. Next base: position 68,731,506 of record JAPEKL010000025.1, on the reverse strand, counting down.
TTTGCAGTTTGAAGGTGAGACCTTTTTGACATTTGACAGTACACCTGACACAACCCAAGAACCAGACATGGAACCTGAGTTAGAACCTGATCCAGAACCTGAACCTGAGCCAGAACCGGAGATTGTAGCTGTAATAGAACCGATGCCAGTGCAAATACCTGTGCCAGAACCAAAACCAGAAAAGAAGTCTAAGAACAAGCCAAAAACACAATCCAAGCCAGAGTCTGCTCCACAGACTCTGCAACGACAGGAGAGTAAGGGGAACCAACTCCAGCAAAACCAAAAGTCTTCCACTATGTATCATAGCCAGAGTGAGATCAGGGCTGAAAAGGTTGAAGAAGTCCCAAAATCCTGGAGCAGTAGGCTGAGTATAGACTTGTCTGAAAAAACCTTCAGCTTTGGAGGCTTTGGCTCAACTTTACAGAGGGCCAAATCAGCTCTGGAAGTTGTCTGGAATAAGGGCTCTCAAAGTTCCAGTGCTCCTGCTGAAGAGCCAAGTACTATCCCATTTATAGGCCGGTTCAGGACTATGTCTCAGTCAACAGCCAATGATTCCAGCACCACTATTGACTCTGATGTCTACAATGAACCCTTCTACTACAAAGCTGATGAAGATGAACAAAACACGGAGCAACCCGTGGACAATGAGACACATTATGTTGAAGTGATGGAGCAAGTGCTAGCCACCCTTGAGAACAGAACAAATGCCAATGAGGCAGAGGAGGAGTACCAAGATGATGAGTACGAAGTCTCACAAGAATATGACATTTTGCAAGAAGGGAACCCAGTTTTGGAATATGACTGCAGCTTAGATGAGCAATACGATGAAGAATACAGTGAGGATTATGATGAAAACCAGATGACCGAGGACAGGGAGAAGTATGAGGCCATGATTGAATACATAGAAGAAACAGAGGAAGCAGCAGATGAGGCTGATGAACAAGAGGAGGAAGAAGCAGAAGTTGAGGCAGAAGTGAAAGATATGGCACAGGCACCAGGATCGGAGGAGGACAAAGAAATTGTAACTCAGGAAGATGAAAACAAAAATGTCACAGAAACCCCGGCACCAGTGGAAGAACCAGCACCAAAGAAAAGGGCACGGCCAACATTTAAAGAAGCTGCTTTGAGAGCATATAGGAAGCAAATGGCTGAGCTTGAGCAGCAGATACTGGCTGGAGGTAGGGACTTGCTCATTTGATCTCCAGATAATTATTCCATACAGATTAAAGAAGCAGGTTTTATGAAAAGCAATAATGATGACTTAGAATTTAAAAGACAAGTTTCCTTTTGTTTTCGGTTAATTTGTCAGGATGTTCTCTGTGGTCAGACTGCATGATTGTAAACCGCAATGAAAGCAGAAAGAGGGTCACTGACTGAAACATGTCTGAGTGGCTGTGCTTTAATGCTAGAAACCTCAGATTCTTTTGAACGTAGTCCAGGAAAGGGCTAAACATTGATTGCAGGTATTTGATGTGGAAGATGATATTGGACCTTTTAAATTTGCTATTGATTCATGTGTCTGTCTGTGTGTGTGGTGGTGGGATAGCAGTATTATAATGTTTCAGTAAGTCAGAAATGATGTTGGTGGACAACAATGTAGCAGTGTTGCTAATGAGATGAAAATATGAATATACCTTTACATTTCCCATTTGAATGGAACCCTGCTGTGTTCTCCCCCTTGGTGTGTTTTTTTAGGCAGGTGAAGCCACAGCAATAACACTTGGGTCTGAGAGCATCTTGGTTTGCTCCTTCATGAACTGTTTGCTTGCTCAGAGAAAACAACTTGACTGTGAATCAAGCATGCTGTATGTTTTGGGTGCCAGCATTTTTTGTAGGTCTTGTAGTTGGTAAACTGAGGCGTGAAGTGCAAATTGAGCTGAAGGACTGCAGAAAGTGTTCTCAAGATTTCGACCAACAAATAAAAAGAGAAAATGAGCACTGGGTGCGATACACAAAACTTTTAAGGCTCATTATTGAAATACTTATCAAATTATTTATTTAGTGCTGGCTGAGTGATTTTTGAGATTTCTATACACACATTGTCAAGGATTTATTTTTATTTGTAACCTTTTTCCATCCAACCAAAGAATAAAAAAAGTGAAATTAGTATGTTTTCAGCCCTAGGACAGCATCTTCTTGTTTCAGAAAACAAACCAAAGGTATCAATTTTGCTTTG
>JAPEKL010000025.1:68533167-68543683 GCA_028877455.1 Bagre pinnimaculatus | reverse complement strand
CATTAATATTTTTCAAATCCCGCGAAACAGCGAGTCCGCGATAAACGAACCGCGAAGTAGCGAGGGAACACTGTATATATCTCTCACACTCTCATCCTGTAGATGAGTGCTTGGTCAGCTTTTCCTTCAAACTGTAGGAATGTTTTCTTTACAGGAGGACGAATGAACAAAAACTATGATATTTTATTTAGTAAACAACTCAAAATGGTGAACTAAATGCACGATGAAATGATAAATACACCTCAATCACACATGAGTTCATGTCGATTTAGTATCGTGTGGCTTCAATAAGTCGAGCACATAACTAACTGTCTGAGCACGATCTAAAAAATATAAAATGTGAAATAGCGGTCTGTGCTGGATCAAGTGCTATTCTATGTGCTGCTGAATAATGAGTCTGGAAGCCATTTTGTGAAATTAAACCACTGATTCATGTGATAATTACAACTAGGACTATTCATGGAGTGATACAGTATATTGGTGATATCAATCCATCCATTCATCCATTATCTCTTATTAGTTTTATTTCAATGCTCTCCATCTTCTCATTTTTATATCATATTTTTTTTTTTTTTGCTTTTCATATTTAAATTGTATTTTGCTGTTATGTCACATCATACATTAACATTATGTTCCCACCCAGTTTTGTGTTTGAATCTATACGAAGCAGCGGCTCCTCACTGAGACGTCATCCGAGTGTGAGGAAGAAAGTAATGAGTAGAAATTCCACTAAGTCGAATCAATCATTTGAACTTTCTCACCCGCTCTTATTTTGCCCTATTGACACTACAATGGGATTTCAGATGAGTAATAAATGTGGAATTGGTATTGAAGATGGATGCTAGGAGGGAAAAGAAAAAGAGAGAGAGAGAGATTTGAAAATATATTTATTCACCCCTCCATCACAAAGAATTCCCATCATCATGAACAGCATTTTGAGAAAATTTCTCTGCCCATCCAGAAATGTAGAAAGGTTTTGTTTTGAAAATGCTCACATGACCACATGAGCACAGTGCTGGTATTTCATGAACTGTTACATCAAATGTGACATCAAGAGTAACGTTAAGTGAATTAGAAAGGATGCATTAATGAACCAGAAATTATATGTTAGCAAATTAGAAGGGCACTCGGTAGAGTGGATACCTCCGCCAAGCCACATACTCAGATTTGCATCAAAATCTAATCAATTGTTCACTGGCCCATGACACACCTTTCCTCCAAATTTCATCAAAATCTGTTCATTAATTTTTGAGTTACACTGGGAATAGACCAACCAACAAACAAATGGGTAGGTAGATGGATGGATGGATGGATGAACAGATTGACAGTGAGATGAATAAACCAGTTAATGAAAGAACAAATGGGTAATTAAACAAGTTGATGGATGGCTGGATGGATAAGCAGAGTGATGGATATACAGGAGGGGTGGTTGGATGGAGAGAGGGAGGGATGGATGAAATAATAGATGGATAAATGGACAGATGGTTGAACAGCATGGCTGGATGGATGAACAGGTTGATGGATATAGAGTAGGGATTCATAAATTAATAAATTCATAAACTGTTACATCAAATGTGACCGCAAGAATAATGTTAAATGAATAATAAATTACACATTGATGAATTAGAAATTACACATTAGCAAATAAGATATCACATGTTAGCAAACTAGAAGGACACTCGGTATAGTGGATACTTCCGCCAAGCCACGTACTCGGATTTGCATCAAAATCTAATCAATTGTTCCTTGGCCCATGGGCAACCTTTCCTCCAAAGTTCATCCAAATCCATTCACTATTTACCTCCGCCAAGGAGGTTATGTTTTCAGTAGTGTTGGTTTGTTTGTTTGTTGGTTTGTCTGTTAGCAACATTACGGAAAAAGTAATGAACGGATTGCTCTGATTTTTTTTTTCCAGAGGTGTGACTGGGCAGAAGTAACAATCCATTAAATTTTGGCAGTGATCCGGATCACCTTCTGGATCCCGGAATTTTTAAAGGATTCCTGGCGGAGGTCTGCACTCTCTGAGTGCTCGTCTAGTTTAAATTACATTGGGAACAGACCAAAAAAAAAAAGGAGGTGAAAACATAACCTCCTCCAACACAGTTGGTGTAGGTAATAAGTAACAACACATTAGCAAATAAGAAACTAGAAGGGCACTCGGTAGAGTCCATACCTACACTAAGCCACAGATTATCAACATCAAAATCAATTCACTTGAACCTTGAATAATACTAAAGCTGTTCACCAAATTTCATCCAAATCCGTTTACTACTTTTTGAGTTACACTGGGAAGAGACAAAAGAATCCTGGATCCAGGTACATGTCCGGATTTGCATCAAAATCTAATCAATCATTCTTTGGCCCATGAATCACCTTTCCTCACAGTTTCATCAAAATCTGTGCACTACTTTGTGAGTTACACTGGGAACAAACAGTCGATCAATCAAACAAACAAACAAATGAAGACAAAAACATAACCTCCTCCACGAACATTGGTGGAGGTAATTACATGTTATGATAAAAAATCTTGCAGAATGCTGGGAGACCAAAATACAGAGAGAGAGAGAGAGAGAGAGAGAGAGAGAGAGAGACTGTTTTAAAAAATGTCTAAACAGAAGAGATGAAGAAAGAGACAAGAGAAGAGACAAAGATAGGAAAGAGAGAAAGATCAAGATAAAAGCACCTTGAAACTGACAGAAGTGGGAAAGATCGGAACAAGTGAAAGAGTTTTATGAGTTACCTTGAGAACAGGCAAACAAACAAACAAAGGCAAAAATATAACCTCCAACACAGTTGCTGTAGGTAATAAGTGATGACACATTCACAAATAAGAAACTAGAAGGACACGCGGTAGAGTGGATACCTCCGCCAAGCCACATATTCGGATTTGTATCAAAATCTAATCGATTTGTTCCTTGGCCCATGACCCACCTTTCCTCCAAATTTCATCAAAATCTGTTCATTCATTTTTGAGTTACACTGGGAATAGACCAACCAACAAACAAATGGGTAGGTGGATGGATGAATGGAAAGATTGACGGTGAGATGAATAAACCAGTTAATGAAAGAACAAATGGGTAATTAAACAAGTTGATGGATGGCTGGATGGATAAGCAGAGTGATGGATATACAGGAGGGGTGGTTGGATGGAGAGAGGGAGGGATGGATGAAATAATAGATGGATAAATGGACAGATGGTTGAACAGCATGTCTGGATGGATGAATAGGTTGATGGATATAGAGTAGGGATTCATAAATTAATAAATTCATAAACTGTTACATCAAATGTGACAGCAAGAATAATGTTAAATGAATAATAAATTACACATTGATGAATTAGAAATTACACATTAGCAAATAAGATAGCACCTTGAAACTGACAGAAGTAGGAAAGATCGGAACAAGTGAAAGAGTTTTATGAGTTACCTTGAGAACAGGCAAACAAACAAACAAAGGCAAAAATATAACCTCCAACACAGTTGCCGTAAGTAATAAGTGATGACACATTCACAAATAAGAAACTAGGAGGACACGCGGTAGAGTGGATACCTCCGCCCAGCCACATATTCGGATTTGTATCAAAATCTAATCGATTTGTTCCTTGGCCCCTGGGCAACCTTTCCACCAAATTTCATCCAAATCTGTTCACTAATTTTTGAGTTACATGGGGAACAAACAAACAAACAGAGGTGAAAACCTAATCCAACACAGTTGGTGGAGGTAATTACATGTTATAATTTAAAAAAAAAAAATGCTGCAGAATGCTGGGACACAAAAATACAGAGCGAGAGAGAGAACTTTGTTTTAAAAAAAATGTATAGACAGAAGAGATGAAAAAAGAGACATGAGAAGAGACAAAGACAGAAAAGAGAGAAAGATCAAGAGAAAAGCACCTTGAAACTGACGGAAAAGGGAAAAATAGGACCTTTGAGCAAGGCACTGATCCCCCAACTGCTCACTTGTGTGTGCACTGCTTCAGATGGGTTAAATACTTCAGTGTACATGTGACAAATAAAGGTTTCTTCTTTAGTGAAAGCGTGATTGAGAGGTGAAAAAAATCAACACATCTGTGCTGTGAGAAAAGTGTAATAGTATATAATGAAGGTGGAATTAAGCAGGAAATTGTATTTAACTGAAGAGATGAGAAAATTACTCCATTTCATTTGACTTTATTTGATTTTATTTCTTTTTGTCATTACAGGATAATTTCCCTGCTGGAAATCCAGAGAGACTCCAGGATCTGAAGTCCACCGTGGACCTCCTGACCAGCATCACCTTCTTCAGAATGAAGGTACACACACGCACACACATTTAAATGATCTCACCCTTCATACTAAATGGAACAGATTGTTTATTTGTCCAAATCAATGCTGTACAACTATAATGAAGATTAATTTGCCACAATCGCACTTTTTTAAAGAAGCACTCAGAAGATTTGTTACTGGCTCATGCTTTATTATTAGAGAAGGATCTTTGCCACAAATCAATTCAGGCTTCTTCAAAAAGATACGTTTCAGCTCATAGCTGCTTTTTCAGAATGTCACTTCATCAAATTTTTGAAACCATAGACAGGAATGGACAAAAGTGGAAAAATAAACACTGTCCACAAAAGTGTCTCAGTCAAAACATTGCAAAATGAGAGGGAAAAATGATTACAGAGGCTAATTACTACAGTATTTGCTAAAAAACATTATAGGTTTCGATAGAGAACCGAGAGTTCCGAGTAGAATTTTTAATTATCCAATGAAACCTTAAAAGAAACCTTCAAGAACCTGTTTTTCTTACAGCGTACCAAGAAGTACCAAGATAACATGCTAATATGAGACATATGACAGATTGTAGATATGACTAGATTACTTACTGTAAACACTCTTACAAAGGGTTCTTGGAGAATTAATTGGATGATTAAAGGTTCTCCTTGAAATCCTTTAAGATAGGAAGATAATTTGTTGTAGGTGGAGATGACACTGATTCAATTCCCAGGATCAGAATCAGAATTTGATACCACCACCAAAAAAAAAAAAAACCATGATGGATTGGATATTGGATCCTGTATCAAATATAAAGAATGGAGCTGGATTTGGAGAGGATTTTTATGCCTCCTGCTACTGGGTGATGGAGGAATTAGGTTTTCAGTTTGTTCAGGATTAGCACAATATCTCAAGAGCAAGTGGCTGAAGGTTTGTAGGATTTATATGGAATGATCGCTATAACATGCAGATAAACGTATTCAATTTTGGAATGGATTCAAATGGGATCAAGGTCACAGCAAGGTCAAATATCTGAAAAAAAAGTGTTTCTTTAATAGCTTCCTTCCTGTTCCTGTGAAGAATATTTTAAGGGTATTTCAGGCAAACAAATGAGGAACGAGACCGTCAGTGATGGCGTAGCTCACTCCGGCCCCATCTAGTCCAGAAGGAACGATCTAAAGTGGGCCACCTTGTGCAATAAGTCTTGCAAGCTATATACACTATATACAAGCTCTATATAGAAGCAATATACACCCTAGGAATACCAACCTATTTCCCAGAAAGAATCCAAAACGGCGAGGAATTGACCGAGAAGAAGTGATTTGTGTGGAAACTGCTCATTTGGGCTTAATTACTCCATATCTTCATTATTAATTGCAATTATGCAAATTTGGGTAGAAGCTATATGCACCCCAGGCAGACCGACCTTCCTGCCAAAAAGAATAAAAATTGGTGAAGAATTGAAGAGAAGAAGTGATTTTCATTAAATGTGGACGACACCAGACAGACGACAGACAACACATGATGGTATAAACTCATCACCTGTGAGCCGGATGAGTTAATAAGAGGAACCAGACTTGGTGATGGAGGCGTCTCTGTCTACAACATTGAAGTCAAGCTTAACTTTGTGGAATTAGACATGATTACATATAAAAGGCTTGATTAGGCTTGACTGTGTTTTTTGTTCATATTTATTTTTTAAATATATATATATATATAATATTTGTATGTTGTACTTTATTATTGTTATTATATTTGCAGTGTAAGGGCTTTTTGTGTGAAAACTGTGATTCAGTTAAAAGAAAAAAGAAAAACAAAGCCTAGTAGTTTGTTACTTGTGAAAATCGGAGATTTTTGGAAGTATGTTGATCTGTCTGTTTGTCCATTTGTTTGTTTGTTTGTTTGTTTTTGGTGCTCTAGCATCATCGGTTCTGGACCAACCTTCACCAAAATGCACAGGACAACTCAATAGGGTCACACAAAGACATCATTAGCTTTTGGTGGGTCAAGGTCAAAGGTCAAGGTCACCAAGGTCAAATATTGTAAAAACACCTAATTAGCCATAACTTCTGTTGCTTTGTGATTTTCGCAAGCATCGTGCTCTGCACGGCTTTTCGTTTGTTTGTTTTTAATATCAAATGATCCTCAAGCTTCAGTATCAGAAGCTTATTTAAAAAACTGGTATTGTGTTATCTCTAGTTCTTTGGTGTTACTTAAGCTGAAAGACTCAAGTCCAGTCTTGAGACATTTTCTTGCATTAACTTGGACTTCAAGGTGTCATGGAGGTGCAGTGGATATCACTGTCACCTCACAGCAAAAAGGTTCTGGGTTTAAACCTTGTGGCTGACTGGGGTCTTTCTGTGTGGAGTTTGCATGTTCTTTCCTCATGCCTGTGTGGGTTTCCTCCAGGTGTTCCGGTTTCCTCCTACAGTCCAAAGACATGTGATTTTGGTCAACTGGCTACTCAAAATCCCCCAGAGGTGTGAATGTGAGTGTGATGGTTGTTTGTTTCTGTGTAGCACTGTGATAGATTGGTGACTTGCCCAGGGTGAACCCCATCAGAAGTGGAGAAGCCATAGCCTAATGGTTAGAGAAGCAGCTTTAGGACCAAAAGGTTACCTGTTTGATTCCCTGGACCAGCAGGAATGGCTGAAAGCATTAGCAAGGCACCTAACCCCCAACTGCTCCCCAGGCTGCTCTGGGTATGTTGTATGTCGCTCTGGATAAGAGCATCTGCTAAATGCCATGAATGTAATATAACCCTGCCTCTCGCCTGAAGTTAGCTGGGATTGAATCCACCTTCCCCCATGACCCTGATGGATATGACCCTTGGACTTGTCTTGGTCTTGGTCCTGACTGAAGGTTTACATAAAATAATGTTGGTGTTGTCTTTTCACAAATTTTGATGAAATGTAATTCCTTCTTCTAGAAAACAGCCTCAATGTTGGTGCAATACACAAATGAAGCCGACAAGTTGAAGTAAAACCTTGGTCTGATGGTTTTCAATTCTGACCTCGACTCACTACCACTTTCTTTTAAGACTCGGCCATGACTCGATCTCAGTTAGTCCTGGTTCAGGACTCCAGCCCTAGGTTCTGCATAAAAAGGTTAAGGGTTACTGAACATGGACAACCAAAGAACCCTTAAATGTTTAACATTTTGAAAAGGAGTTACTATATTATCTATTTGTGTGTGTGTGTGTGTGTGTGTGTGTGTGTGTGTGTGTGTGTGTGTGTGAAAAGAAAAAGTGTTCAAAAGGTAGACATTATTATTATGGCTGAGTTCTTGCCCGAACTGATTATCACATCATCAGTTTTTCTTTGGCTAATCAGACACAAGGTACACCACCACTCTTGTCAGAGCAGCTGGGGGTTAGGTGCCTTGCTCAAGGGCACTTGAGCCAGTCCTGCTGGTTGAAGGAACTGAACCAGCAACCTTTTGGTCTCAGAGCTGTTTCTCTAACCATTTGGCCATGGCTTCCGCTCCTAAAGTGTCATAGTTGTAAGGTAAACATTACTGTATTATTAGCATGTAGTCTCGGAAAAGAACAGGGACTATCCTGTATCTCAATGTGTCCCTGGGTGATGCCCTCAAGGGTACACCTTTGGTGTGCATCTTATGCTTTGAGAGGTGTTTCGTTTTGGTCGGGCACCATCCAAACTGATGATCACATCATCAGCTTTTCTTTGGCTAATCAAACACAAGGTATGCCACCACTCTTGCCAGAGCACTTGGGGGTTAGGTGCTTTGCTCAAGGGCACTTGAGCCAGTTTTGCTGGTCCAGGGACTCAAACCAGCAACCGTTTGATCCCAAAGCTGCTTCTCTAACCATTAGGCCATGGCTTCTGCTCCTAAAGTATAATGGTTGTAAGGTAAACATTACTATATTATTAGCATGTAGTCTCAGAAAAGAACAGGGACTAACCTGTATCTTGATGTGTCCCTGGGTGATGCCCTCAAGGGTACACCTTTTACACCTTTGGTGTGTATCTTATACGTTGAGAGGTGTATGGAGTGTATGTATAGTTTAACCGGGGCTACCAAATGTTCTTCAGTGTTCATTTTGCATCTATCTATCTAGCTAGCTAGCTAGCTAGCTTCACACTTGGTGTACTTTTCTTCATTTTCTTGATTGCTGTTGTTTCACTGAGTCAGAGTCACTCAAAGTTGTTGAATACCTATGTAGCTAGAGATAGCTAAATTGAGATATGTGTCTTTATTTATTGCTGAACCCTTACAGCAGTGTCAGGATCGCAAGAAAGGTGGAAATAGTGCGTACAGTGTTTGTTTAAATGTGGCTTATCTGAATGCAATTTCAAAATCACAGCACACAAAATCCTTCTTTGTAGTTAAATCTGTATTTGTACTAACAATTTGTAGAATAAATGAATAAAATGAAAGAGATTTCCACCACCATGTGGAGACACAATGCAGCACCTGGTTTGGGGTTTAAATCTTGAATGTAAACACTAATTATTGTATATTTAAAACACATTAAAGATACAGAAGATGCACCTGTAAGGGAACGACCCCAGAAACAGATTCACCGGCTTTCCGTATCTGATTCCGCTGACTCTTTGCTCACATTAAACCAAATGGCTCATTTAGGATATTGTGCAAATGAATGATATTTAATGAAGATTAATTCCACTGTATAGATACATTAAAGCTCAATTAAAAAGCTGTGATTCAGCTGCTAACTCTTACTGCTGGTTTTTATGAGATTCTTTATATTTAGTGCAGAATCGTTAATGTTAATGTTAATTGATTCTGGCTGCAGTTTAGCGCTTCGTGCCACAATCAGGAGATTAACTGTAGCTTTTATAAGGCTGGTCTTACAACAGAAAATCATTTTTCCATCAATCAGGATTTTTTGTAGCACTAATAAATAAAGTAACACATGCATCTCAGTGATTGCTTTTCAAATTGCATTGGCGTGGTGTATTGGTGCCACGCCAGAAAAAAAAAATGGATCAGTATCATGTGAATGTGAAGTTTGTGATAAGACATTTTTTCACAGTATAACAAGATACACTGTAACCCTGCAATAATGAACTCTTTTAATACGAACTTTTGCATATAATGAACTAAGTTTGTGTCCCTTGTCCTTCCAGGCAAGTGTGCGCTGTGATTGCACTCTATTCTGGAACAGGTGCATGGTAATTAGTCCTAAAGGTGCTGTGCACATGTGCATGAGTCGCAGTTTGAGGTGCGCTGTTGTGTGCGCATGGACATGACAAACTTCATGTCCTGGACTAAAATGTGGTGAGAAAGAAAGAAAGAAATTTGTCTAAAGAATATCGTACAATGAAAAATTAAATTTCAGTTTTTAATGCAAAAGAGGAAGAAAAAGCACTCCGGAACTTTGTCCATAACTGCAATCAACATGACAGGCTGAAAAGAAAGAAGATGGAGCAAGCAAACAACGGCGAGTGTGATTTATTTCCTTTACTTTGTAAATATGGAAGTGAATTAAGCGCAAATATAAATTAAACACAGTTGGTCTTGTTTTGCGTAAGAGTGTGTTTGGTGTGATAGGTGGGTCATTTTCAGTATAGCAAACTTTTCGGTATAACGAACTATTTGGACGTCCCAGAAGAAGCTTGTTATAGCAGAGTTGCAGTGTATTTTCAACGTGATATCATTATAATATGAAATCTTTCTTGTTATAAGGTGGACATGAATTCTCTGTGATATGTAAAGTTTACGTGTGATTATTACAGCATCGTCCCTGCTCTCAATATCATCAGAATCTCACCGGGTCTCAACCCAAGCACAAAGTAGAACTTAATCAAATCGTGGAAACAAGTGTGAGGTGTGTTTCTCAGTTTCTCTGTTCTTCTCATTTAAACATGAGTGTCACCTTATAGACTAACAATATAAATGTTCTTGTTACAACGTGAAATGTTTTAGTTATAACTATAAAATATCATGTTATAACAAGATATAACGTGATAATAGTGTACTGAATTGTTATCACACGAAAAGTTTATATGCTGTAAAAACACAAAAATGTCGTCTTAAAACATGAAAAAACATCTTGTTACGACAATAAAGTTTTCACGTTATAACATGATACTGATCCGATTTTCTTTCTGGCGAAGCAGCTATATGCTTCCGTAAAATCATTTTTTGGCACAAGATCTATCCATTATCCATAACCGCTTATCTTGTGCAGGGTCATGGGTGAGCTGGAGCCTATCCCAGCTGACTACGGGTGAAAGGCGGGGTACACCCTGGACAAGTTGCCAGATCATCGCAGGGCT
>JAPEKL010000025.1:67784871-67797590 GCA_028877455.1 Bagre pinnimaculatus | reverse complement strand
AGCCAGTCTCGTTGGAGGAGGCGTGGCCTGTGTGTTTGTGTCAGCCAGTCTCGTTGGAGGAGGCGTGGCCTGTGTGTGTGTGTGTGTCAGTCAGTCTTGGTGGAAGAGGAGTGGCCTGTGTGTGTGTCAGTCTCAGTGAAGGAGGCGTGGCCTGTGTGTGTGTCAGTATTCATGGCCTCCTGAAAGTTAAAACATAAACTGGCTCTTCTATTCCCGATCACTGTGTAACAGCTTCTCCTCAGTCACGGTCTCCTTTAAATGTATTTCTCATAAAGATTTCTCATCACGCATCGTGATGTGCGTCACATTTCACCTCAGACAGAGAGATGCGAGTAAACGAGTGCTCAGGAGAGTACCGGCTCCTCAAACACATTCACACGTTTTTCTGAGACGTTTATTAAATAATTTTATTGGGAAAAACTTGCAAAGCAGAAACTGTTTGAGAGTTGAACACATGTCCCACAGGAGACGGTGCACACGCAGAAACTCGAGCTGCTCGTTTTTGGAACAAATAAAATCCAGTTTCAGACTTTTCCCCAGCTGCTGACCCTCATAACACACATCACCACTACCTGCAGAACCTTACACCGGGTCAGCACCATTAACGTCTCTCATAGCACACGAGTGTGAAATCCGTGTGCTCCGTGTTCTCTCTGTACTTCACACTGAAAACACACGAGCACACTAATGAGCTGATTTCTCCAGCATGAGACACAGAATTAACTAGAGACGTGGTTTTTCTGCTTTTTGCTCTCAGCGTGTACTTTTTTTTTCCTCCCACAGCAGGCACACATTTGCTCAAAATTAGGGTCTCAAACCACAAAGCAACAGGAATGCAGTCTGTTCAGCTCTCTCTCGCAAATTCGAGTCACATTTTCAGCTCTGAGCCGAGAATAGCACAAATGAGAACAAGCAGAGCTTATAAAGGCAGCGCTGCAGAACGCTCATTTAAAGCTCATTAAATCTCAGGATACGAAACGAAGGCAGCGGTTCACCAATTCCATTTTTTACAGAATTCTTCATTACTCTATAATCACACACTCCATGTGTAAGCTGTACACTCCTGAGTGAATGGAGCCAAACACTCCAAGACCAACAACAGGTCTGAAGAACATTTTGCAACAATTCGAAGTTCATCAAAATGTTCTGTCATCTGAATTACAGGCAAATGTGTGTGTGTGGCTTAGTCATTCATAAACAATAGGTTTATGTGCTTGTGGCATTCAAATTACTCAACTATCTCCATCTGTCAATTCATCAGTCCATCCATCCAGTCATTCGTCAGTCCACCCATCCATTAGTCCATCCATCCATCCATCTACCCATCCAGCCATTTGTCAGTCCATCCATCCATCTGTTGATTTATCAGTCCATCCATCCATCCACCAATTCATCAGACCATTCATCCTTCCATCCACTTACTCATTCACCAGTCCATCCATCCTTGCATCCATTCAGCTGCCCATCCATCAGACCGCCCATCCATCCATCCATCCATCCATCCATCCATCCATCCAACCACTCATTCATCAGTCCATCCATCCTTCCATCCACTCAGCTGCCCATCCATCCATCCACTCAGCTGCCCATCCATCCATTCACTCAGCTGTCCATCCATCCATCCATCCATCCATCCATCCACTCAGCTGCCCACCCATCCAACGGCCAAGCATCCAGTCAGCTGCCCATCCATCTATCAATTTATTCAATACTGACTCTTGTGGCATCCAATGAGTGTTCAGAAAACCTACTCATCCATCCATCGACTTCACCATTCATCCATTTGCTATGCATCCATCCATACAGCTGCTAATCCATCCATCCTTCCAGTTGACCATACATCAATCTATCCCAAAATCCATCTGCCCTACCATCCATCCATCCATCCATCCATCCATCCATTAAAAACAAACAAAAAAACATCAATAAATACATTACAAAAACAATAAATCAGAAAATGCAGCTGGATTAAGTAACAGAAAGAAGCTCAGTAAACAGTAAATCTAACAGAATTTTGTTCTCGATGATGTGTATGCGCCTGGAGTTGGGCGAAGCCTTGCTGCTTCTCAGGATGCTTAACCATCAAATCCATTTTCCCCATCACTGAAAGAGAGTGGACCTGAATGACATTGAAGCTTTTCAATACTGAAATTCCACAAGGTAAAATACTGGTGTTGGTGAAACGTTCGATTAACTCACCAAGCTCCAAGTGCTAAATAAGAGTGGGTCCATGCTGTCTTCGCTTGGCACACATGGATGAGTGCGTATGCAGGAATGTTTTCAAAGTTTATCTCACCTGCCACTTTTAAAACGTTACCTGTATCACATCAGTGAGAAATATCGCCGATTCAAAATTGTGGCGCTCTTCCAAGCCTTCTCCATGATTTACTGTCATCATGTCAGACATTTTACAGAAAGCACAGCTTTTCTACTTGATACGACTGCTTTATCAGTCACTTCTCAGACGTGGTGAGCAATAACAGCAGTGGAAAAATGTTCAGCATAATTATCCGGAGCGGTTCAGCCTGGCTTACGTTAGTGAACACCAGGGGAAAAAGTCAAGCAATGCCAAACCTTTGCAGCACAGGCTCTATGGTTTACACTTAAAGAGAACACACTTTGATCATGAAGGAACTTTATTTCTATTCACCAGCTCTTGGGCTACGCTGAGAGAGAGAGCACTAATATTATCCTCAGAGCTGAAGCATGCAGCGCTTTGACTCTCCAGCGCTGGAGCTGGATGTTCTCGAAGAAGTGGAGCAGTGTTGTGGTTCATTGGGCTTATCGGTCAAGCTGGAAACACTCCTCTAATCGTGCCACTGATGTTAGCCGATAGAGAAGGCTTTGAATCAGGGGATACGGCAAGAACATTGCTTCCAGGCCACCAGAGTAAAAAAAATAATCCTGACCTGCTCCATCCTGCTATTGGTAAAATAGCATTTCTAGCACAACTCAACAGTGCGGGTGTACTAAAAACATTTCTATTAGAATAAAACAAACCGTGATAAACTAGCAGGCAATTTTCAAAAATAATGCTTGTGGAGGTCAATCCCAGGACTTTCAAAGAGCCAGTGAAAGTTAGTTTGTTCACTGAATCTGAATCAGTGTTAATTGATGCTTGCTAGTTGGGTTGGTTGGAAAGTAGCGGTTAGCGCTGTCGCCTCACAGCAAGGAGGTTCTTGGTTCGAGCCCAGCGGCCAACGAAGGCCTTTCTGTGCGGAGTTTGCATGTTCTCCCCGTGTCCACGTGGGTTTCCTCCGGGTGCTCCGTTTTCCCCCAGAGTCCAAAGACATGCAGGTTAGGTTAACTGGCGACTCTAAATTGACCCTAGGTGTGAACATGAAGGTGTGTGAACAGTTGTTTATCTCGATGCGTCAGCCCTGCGATGACCTGGCGACTTGTCCAGGGTGTACCCCGCGTCTCGCCAAACATCAAAAAAGTTCCCAAACATCAAAACCCCAAGAGTACCTTGAGAGCACAATATTCGCCGCTAGCAACTATATCTATGCTAAAAGTGATTAATACGAGAGCAAGTCAAAAAGTTCTAAGACAGATGTTATAATTTCAAAACGGATTCAAAGAAGGAATTCTCCGATGGAAACATCGCTTGCAGAAGTGTTTAGACTTAAATGGAGGATATGTAGAGAAATACCTTTGCTATTTTTATAAAGAAAGTTTTTTTTTTTTCCATTTGTCTTCGAACTTTTTGACTTACCCTCGTACACCCTCATGAAACTGTCAAAGTACAAGTTTGGTAATCAAGGGCCATAACTGGTAAAATGTGACTGAATTGAATGAAATTGCAATCTGCGTATTATCCATATATATCGCAAAGAATCCTGTCAAATTTCATGAAATTCCTCCAAAAATTGAGCGAGGACTTGATTTCAGAAGGTGAGTACCCTTCCCGGGACGGATAGACGGACGAAGTGACATCGCCACGACATAATCCCCCTTCAGGCCTTTTGGCCAGCGGGGGAAATAAATAAATAAATAGAGTTGAGCGCAGAACACACCAAGCACCCGCTCAATCAACGACTTGTTTTTAAAATACATTACATTTCAAATCAAGCGTTTTCTCCTTCGGCTTGTGGCATTTCTACTGTCCTTCGGCTCGATTTCGCATCTTACACCTACAAAAATAGCCTCAATGAGGCTGGAGCTCATACCGGCCAAGACGCCCATAAGATCGTAAATATGACAGACGGCGCCACCGTCTTGACGACTTTTATGCGCACCCACCTGGTGAACATCGTATGCGAGTTTGATCGAAATCTGATCAATCCTGTAGGAGGAATAGTAATTTACGTAAATTGTGGACGGATGATGATGACGACGATGATGAACAACGCGTGATCGCATAAACTCATCCAGCCTGACCCGCGGCCGAATGAGCTAAAAACACACGGCATGACTGATTCACTTATCGCAGGTGAGTCGATTCAGAGTTGAATCACTTTCTCGCTGCAATCGAACCGAGACCAGTGCGCCCTCGGCAGAGGTAAGCTTTAATTCTTTCTTGGATTGTTTGCATCACAGAAAGAGACAATCCATATTGGCAGCTTGTCAATCATATAAGCCACACCCTGAATTCATGGTGAATATTTAAAAAAAATAAAAAAAAATATACGGACTGTAAAATATTTACAGTTTTATCACGCTGGCATTACATTCTGCTTTTCCTGTAAAATCAAAACGCAATACCAAAATGATTTGTAATGCTAAGCTAGCGCAAAAGGCTTTTAGTCACATTTACCAGATCGGTCACGTTTTTAAAAAAACCAAATCGTGTGGTTTGACCTTTTCATCCCACACTCGGTGTTTAAACTGTGTCAGCTGCACAGCTGGTGTTTTGATGCACACACGTCTACAGTGCTCTTTCCGTCGAGCGCTATTAAATCTGCGAAGCGGCATCCCATGATTCAAAGCTCCCTCATTTACAGCCCCCATCAGTGGCAGACATCAGAGAATTGCTTCCAGCTTGAGTGACAAGTAAAATCGTGTGCAACGCAGTGACGACAGCAGAAAAACAAACTTGGAGGAGGTTAAAATTTATGCGCACACATCTGCTACCTATTTACATCACAGTGACTGCTGTTGGCCTTTCAGAAAGCGTCCAGCCGTGCACACACCACTCCACTCCTGGAGTGACCTTGAAGACAAAGTCCAGACAGTGTGGAGCGAGTTTCCCCTGGAGTGCGGATCCGAGGCGGCTCTGTACAGACCAGGAGTTCGTGGATCAGCGATAATTCGGGCCACTAATGCGTTGAAATGTGTCATCTGCATAGGCATTCTCTTAACTCGACTGTTTATGTGAACATCATTCTTTGCATACAATCTTAAGCCTTGACCTCCAGCTGGTCTTGTCTGAGGAACACCATGTGCCCTTTACATCTTGACCTGAAAGTACCTTAAGCTTTCTAATTTCTTTCCGAGGATCAGCAGAGGATTAACAGTCTGTGTGTTCAAGCAAATAAAACTGAAACGTCAAATACAGCGACTTAAGGTTAAATCCGAGACGGCTAAAACGCGATGGTAATATTCCCATCATGCACGGCAGCCCATACCCAAGCATTAAAATATTATTATTATACCAATTCTCAAACCTGACTGGTCAGAAGGTCAAAAAAAAGTATAAATCATTGATATGGTGAATTTTTTAATATAAGGAGACGTTAAATAAACGTTTATGGAATGAGTCTCCAGTGCCAGCACTTTGTAACGGTCAGTTTACGCGTTGTGGTTTCTTGGTAACGTGACAATGTGTTTGTTTGTCTTATTAACTTCGAGCGAGAGAGAGAGGGAAAAAAAAAGTGATGAGGGAATGACTGTTTATCGCTGCTATAATGTAACTGACAACATGAACTAACTTTTTCCTTCGATGTGCCAACTTAAGTCGTAAACGTAAATGGAGAAAAAGCGTCACAGTGTCAATGTTGCACTAGTGACCCCCACCCAACCAGTACCATACCTCAGACTCCTGGCGCACTCTACCCCCCCCACCCCACCCCACCCCAATAAACAAGACCAGCGACCCCATTTACTCTGCGCCGCCCCGCCCCCCAGTTGCTTACCTGATTTGCACGTTTATTTTATCCTATTGTTTACCTGATTTAGACAGTTGCTTATTTATTTTATATTATTTATTTAGTTTTTATTTCTTAATATCTTAGAATAGACCGTTTTTTTATACTGTAGCTCCTTTATTAGAATAGACCGTCTTTATTTAGTATTTATTTATTTAGCACCTTAACTCCAAGGCAAATTCCTTGTAGTTGCAACAATTACTTGGCAATAAAGCTTTTTCTGATTCTGTTACGTCACAATTTACCATGGTATAAAAGAAAGTAAACATCAAAAAAGTTAAATTCAGGATCATTAAAAAAAAAAAAAGTCAGTAACTCCGCTTCATCACCCCATCCAGTTGTTGATTTTCCTATAACGGCGCAACACGGACTATTCAGATTCCTTACATCATTTAAAAAATAAAAAAAGACTACAGTGGGAAATTTTAAGTGATTACGCTTAAACAGTTTTACTTTGTGGCTATAACTGTAGCCATCACTTCAGCGGGGTACTGTACACCCTGGACAAATTGCCAGATCATCGCAGGGCTGCACACGGAGACGAACACCTACGGTCAATTTCGAGCCACCAATTATCCTAACCTGCATGTCTTTGGACTGTCGGGGAAACCGGAGCACCCGGAAGAAACCCATGCAGACACGGGGAGAACATGCAAACTCCACACAGAAAGGCCCTCGTTGGCCGCCAGGCTCGAACCCAGAACCTTCTTGCTGTGAGGGGACAGTAGTAACCACTACACCACCGTGCTGCTCCACATGATAAACTTACTACGTAAATCTACTTCTGACTGTAAGAGTCATAATCATAGGTTCTTCAAACCTAAATTAAATAAATAAATTGAATTAATTAAATAAAAGCTCGAGTTCCTGATGAAGCTCACCAACCATCTCAGAGCCACCGGTTGGGAACCGCTGAACTGCACAAGACAACTTGCAAATACTTCTAGATTGCAGAATGTGTGCATACGAATACACACAATATATATTTAACGTGCGTTTAACTGTTCTACAAGGAGTCATGGACAGAAAAAGCCCGCTATTATTAATAATAGAGATGTATTAGCGACTGGAAATACCTCGTCCGTCTCTATCCCCACCCCTCCCGAACCCCAGCAGCTGACTCCGAGCCATGTGCACTCCTCTCAAATTTAACGACATGATCCGAGTCGCTGGCGCTGAGCATTTCAGTGCTGAGGCCAGACAATCTGGAGACAGGCAGCTCCATATTTATCCTCCCGCCGGAGGCCCTATCAGCTATCTGCTATTATTAGCTGCAAAGTAAACAGTTAAAATGATTTCTCATAGTGCTAATAGAATAATAAAATTGGAGGAACCCCCTGCCCTCCCTTTACCATATTTGTAGACACCCACCCACTCATGCAAACAGGGTTTGTGTCTACAAACACAGAACAACCTTGAATTTGTTTTGAACACTGAGGGTTTCACCAAACGTGTCGGTCGGGTGAATTATTTCTCAGAAAGGTTCCGGAGCCGAGAGAGATGGAGTAAACACGAGTCACGAGCAACAGTGATCAAACGGCATGATCATATGGACTGAAATCTGAACAATCAATCAGCCACACGCGCACCCCCATACAAGCTCGTTCAAGTGGTGATTTTTAGGCAAGCGTATCCTTGTAACGAGTTCTCTACAAGACTTTGACTTGGAAATGAGCAAATTCTGTATTTGTTTAAAAGGCATCATACCAAGACATTATCCCTTACCTCAAATACACCCATCTACAAGTAATGCACTTTAAAAAAAGACGACAATAAATGATCTAGTCTTGCAAAGGTAAACCATCTCATAAGTAACAAATACTAAAAATAAGAATCAGCTGCTGTCTTTGCTGGACCCATGGAACCCAGGACGCACCGAAGGGTTCAGATTTACATATTAACTTCACTTCAGTAAATTAATAACTTCCAGAATAATCTGCCATGCGGATTAGTTTAAGGGGTTAAATTACCATCACGACTATCCTTCCTAGCAGACCTTGAAGTTTTGGGTTAGGTTTTGAAATCTAATAGTCAGTCAGCTTATGACAGCGCTTTTCAACCATCTACCCCATATTAACAGCAAACAAAAACTCACTATCCTCATCCGTTACTTTTCCCCCCCTCAACCGAGATCTCTGGAGGATCAGAATGCTTACCCCAGAGTTGGTATGAGTCTGTTCCTTTTTATCACTGGCACTGGTGTCCTTTGGCGAGTTGGGCGCTTTCACACCATTCCCCCGAGACACGTGTATATGCACATGTGCCGCTCCATTCATGCAGCTGAGTGGTTTTGTGTTGGACATATGACATGATATCCCAGTGTTTAAGAAGGGCACCTCGAGGGAAATGCTCCTCTGCAAGCCTCGGTGAAAGCAGATTTCCTGAAACGCGTTCGATTTGCCGATAGTCGGACACGTGTGGTGTCTCTTCTCCGTCAATAACTTCCCTGTGGGAAGCATGCAGGCTGAGGTGCTACGGCACAGCTTCAGATTACGGTTCCCAAGTTTAGCACTGGCTTCCTCTGACTTTTCCGTGGATTTAGAGCAGTCGATGTTGACCACAGTTCTGGCTGCATTTCCTTTCCCAGGTGGAAGCGGGGGCTGGTTTGCAGAGTGCACGAGGACACTGGAGTGCCTTTCTGGTTGCTCAGATCTTATTGTGGAGTCTGTTGAAACACTAAAATGCAAGATGGGCCTGGCATCCCGAACCTCAGCGGGCTGAGCGCTGCTCTTGGAAAGTCTCACACCATTCACAGCTGAAGCGACGGAGACCTTGGGCTCGTCCGGTGATGCATCTGTTGCAGACAGCTGCAGTTGGTGCGAGGTCTGAAAGGGTCCTCGGGTAGACGGGGGAAGCAGAGGAGTTGCCACAGGACTGACCGGTGATGCTGGCGGTGTGGTACAGGGACTATGTGGGAAAATGACCAACGAGGAGCAGCGACGTAAGGGAACCTTGGTCCTCCGACGGCATGCACCTTTATCATAGGACATCTTACGCTCAGCGATATCCGAGTCGAAAATGCTGTTGCTGCTGCAGTAGCCAACATCACTAGCCGCGCTGCTGCTACACGATCCTCCATCGGAGATGCCTCCAACACTGCTGTCACAAACCCCAGGGTCTGTTTCCTCTCCCCCAACACTGCAACCTTCTGTATCCAAATTCTGCCTGCTGGAAGACTGCAAGGAAATCTGCAGGGTGCTCTTCCTGTTCCCACCACTGCTGTTCACCTTTGGTACAAATACAGTAGTATGCCGTTGCAGGCTGCCATAATCTGGTGACAGAGGTGGCAGACCGAGAGCCAGCTGTCCTGGAGTCACCTTCATATGAAATGAGTTGGGGCAAGTCAGAGGCTCTGCAGGACTCCGAGCAGGTGTCCCAAGCCCGTCATCCAACTCATGGCTGCAGCTTTCAGATAAAGGGTCTGTGTTGCTTCTCTTTGTGGCAAAATGCAGGCGCAGACGGCGTGCCATTCAGCCTGACCCCCTAATCCCAAACAGGCATGGCAAAAAAAATTGTAGATAAAAAAAAGAAAGAAATAGAAGACGACGATAAGCGGCAATGCAACTGTTCTGTATCTCACGCTGCGATTACGATCATTAATGGTTGTACATAGCCAAAATAGCTCCAGTGACAAGTTGCATTCCTCTTGAGCTTCTTCCAATGCTAATGGCCAGCACAGGTCAAATGTGCTGCATGGAGAAGCACCGCACAGCCTATAGCGCTTCACCGTGTGACAAACTCCCCGGTGGTCGTTCTCTTTAAGGAGCTGAAACAAATTCCGGCTTTGAGTTTCTCGGAGGCGACCGTTATGAGCAGGCACAAACACCCACTAAGTGCCCCCTCCTTTCTGCAAAACACTCCACAGGCAGACCTCCGTCCTGCTTTAACTGCACCTTTGCAATTTTGCAAGAACATATCCAGAGCCTTTAAAAACACCCCACCCCCCTTTTAAAAAAACCAAAAACCCAGCTTCTGGTCAGCACACTGCAAAAACAACAGGCTTCTGTGCCTGATGGTTTGAGAGAGCTGCAACTTGTCTGCCTCTGTGCCAAGCTCTGATTCCTCCAGAGCTACTGGCTGCTCATATTTTTACCCCCGGTGGAGTTAAATTACAGCAAATAAAGCGGGATGGGTTTCGGAATTAATTCTGTATCAAACTGAGGATCAGGTTTCCTAACTGCCGGGGTTGTTGAAATATTTGAGAAGCCGGCATTGAGCTTCTGTGCACTGCTAAAAAGATAGCAAGTTTACAAACTCAGTGCCTGACTTCAGCAGCCTGACAGCTATTAAAAGTACAGACAACAAAACCCCCCTGCAAAGAATCATGGCTCTGTTGGAGAAAAGAAACCCGAACTTCCCGATAAGCTTGCTTGAACTTCTGATAGAATGCCTTCTATGAAAAGTGGCTCTTTATTAAGGTCAAGGTGTTGAAGAGGGCCCGAGGAGCCCTCTTACTCACATGGACTTGTGCCACTTTGCTTGTCATTTGAGCTATGCTGTGGCAGCCAGTGATGGCCTTTAAGCCTGTTCATCTGTCAATGCCATTCCACCACCATCAATCAGAAACAATTCATGTGGAAGAGTTATTCCAGACCTTCCGAGTCCGTAAACAGTCTCTCTGCACATTACATTAAGGGGAACAATAGTCCGGGGAGCGCTTTATTAGATCATATAAATGACTTTTATGAGCCACTTATAAGACTCTTCAAACTGGTGCACCGTTTTTGCAGATGTCTCGGCTAAAAGGCAATTATCAAACCCAATCTGCAGTCTAATTACTGCATTTTATTTCACAACAAACAGAAATATCATTCATTAACTGTTACGGCAATACTCATGTGGCAAAATAAACTTGGATTACGCAAAACGAATCCTCTCAGCACTGCTCCGTGTATGTTTTGGCCATCTCATGGATTCAAGATTTCTATTGTTATTTGAGTTGATTTTTTTTTTTTTTTATTTGATTCACCACAGGTCTAGCAGTTTTAATATACACCAAAGTCAGTCACAAGCTTACTTTATTATTCTCGACTTTTTACCCTGAAGAGTCTGAAGTGAGTCATCATTCGGCAGTGACCAAAAAAGTGCATCTCTTGACCTGATCGCAACAAACCCCAAACGGGGATAATGTGTAATATTCTGCAGGTCAAAAGTTTTCAATGTTTTTTCTCTTAAGGTCCAAAAGTGCTGGGTTTCTTTGGCCATTTAAGGACAGAATATTTTCTGGTTTATTCATAACATACTGAACTGATGCATACACTCACCATGCACTCTATTAGGAGTTCCTGAACTTCTGCTCAGTCATACAATTATTCAAACAGCCAATCATGACTCGCAGTTTTGGCGTATTTTGAATGACAAGTCATAGTTTTGGTGCATTCTGAGTGGCAAGTTGTAGTTTTGAGTGGCAAGTCAGTTTTGGCATATTTTGAGTGGCAAGTCATAGCCTTTGGCTCACTCTGAGTGGTAAGTCGTGGTTTTGAGTGGCAAGTCGCAGCTTTGGCGCATTCTGAGTGGCAAGTCGTGGTTTTGAGTGGCAAGTCGCAGCTTTGGCGCATTCTGAGTGGCAAGCCGCACCTTTGGCACATTCTAAGTGGCAAGTTGTAGTTTTGAGTGGCAAGCCAGTTTTGGCATATTTTGAGTGGCAAGTCACAGCCTTTGGCATATTTTGAGTGGCAAGTCGTGGCCTTTGGCTCACTCTGAGTGGCAAGTCGTGGTTTTGAGTGGCAAGTTGCAGCTTTGGTGCATTCTGAGTGGCAAGTCACAGCCTTTGGCATATTTTGAGTGGCAAGTCGTGGTTTTGAGTGGCAAGTTGCAGCTTTGGCGCATTCTGAGTGACAAGTCATGGTTTTGAGTGGCAAGTCATAGTTTTGGCGCATTCTAAGTGGCAAGTCAGTTTTGGCGCATTCTGAGTGGCAAGTCGCTGTTTTGGCACATTCTAAGTGGCAAGTCGCTGCTTTGGCACATTCTAAGTAGCAAATCGTAGTTTTGAGTGGTAAGTCAGTTTTGGCATATTTTGAGTGGCAAAATATGCCTTGGCATATTTTGAATGCCAAGTCGCGGCCTTTGGCGCATTCTGAGTGGCAAGCCGCTGCTTTGGCACATTCTAAGTGGCAAGTCGTAGTTTTGAGTGGCAAGTCAGTTTTGGGACATTTTGAGTGGCAAGTCGTGGTTTTGAGTGGCAAGTCGCAGCTTTGGCGCATTCTGAGTGGCAAGTCGCAGCTTTGGCGCATTCTGAGTGGCAAGTCGCAGCTTTGGCGCATTCTGAGTGGCAAGTTGTAGTTTTAAGTGGCAAGTCAGTTTTGGCACATTTTGAGTGGGAAGTCATAGCCTTTGGCATATTTTGAGTGGCAAGTCATGGCCTTTGGCTCACTCTGAGTGGCAAGTCGTGGTTTTGAGTGGCAAGTCATAGTTTTGGTGCATTCTAAGTGGCAAGTTGTAGTTTTGAAGCATTTTGAGTGGCAAGTTGTAGTTTTGGCACATTTTAAGTGTCAAGCCGTTGCTTTGAGTGGCAAGTCCAGGGCTCGACATTAACGCTTGTCCGGGACAAGTGACACTGTATGTCGGACAAGTTCATCGTCTCAGTTACTTGTCCGATTGGACAAGTGCCAAAATACGCCGATATTCGGGTTA
>JAPEKL010000025.1:66762208-66773563 GCA_028877455.1 Bagre pinnimaculatus | reverse complement strand
AAACTTCCACATCATTGCATTCCGTTTTATTTACAATTTGTACTTTGTCCCAACTTTTTTGGAATCGGGGTTGTAGATTGTCGTGTTGATGAATAAAACTTTTTAACGCATTTCACTTGAAACGAGACGAGCAACTTTAGACTTTGGTTCCTTGCTCTTTTAGTGCAGAGTGAGCATACAGTCAATGTCTCTGACGCTTGGTAGGATTAATCTTATACAGGAACCAGTCCAGGAAAACAAGATTTTCGATAGACACAGGTGAACTTTGTTTTGACACGGAGTCAGATGTCACGATGCATGATTCACTTTGCAGAATAATAATAATAATGATAATAATAATTGCTATTGTTGGACTGACAGTTCAGACCTGCACCACGGAGCGGTTTCCTGTGTTGCTTAGGTTGCCAGCACTAACTTTTGTCGTCCGATCGGACGATTACCATTAAAGTTTTACTTGTCCTTGCACGTACTTTAGTTGTCTCGGACAATCGGACATGCGGTCTTTCAAGCATTGACCTGTGTCTTTTTTTTTTTAAGCAAAGATTGATTTTTTTTGTGCAATTTTCAAGGAAAATTCTGTCTTAGATGTAGGGAAAAAAGTCATATCCAAATAAATTTGTTTCCATCTATTGTACAAGTAATTAAAGCAGAGTTTGAGAGTTTTAGGTGCTGCATTTGTGACTGTTGAAACGGATCCAATGCAGCTTTCCTGTTCTGTACAATCATCGAATGAAACCGCACACCTCCTCTATAGAGCTACAGTAAGGTAACCCATGAGTGTGTGTGTGTGTGTGTGTGGACACATAGGGTTGAGTCATATTCATCAGAACATGTGGAAATCGAAGGTAATGGTGCATTTCGATGTGTTCATGGCTTTGTAGAGTTTCGCAATAATCAATAGACAATTCGTCATCACTAAATGCTTGCGTGCTGCTCGGTGAAATTTTCTCCAACATCTGGCATTTTATGAAGCAGAAGCTTTTTTCTTCATCCTCTTCTTTCACATACACTGTTAAATGAACACCTGCTTTTAACTAGTATGCCTTTTTTTAACTTTGATTTCATTTTTTTAAATAATGTACATCCCATCTTTTTTTTTTGGTCACATTTATGAAAATTTATCAAAATTAAATTCTATATTTATTAATGGAGTGATGGCGTATAATGTAGTCTG
Organism: Bagre pinnimaculatus; assembly: GCA_028877455.1. NCBI lineage: Eukaryota > Metazoa > Chordata > Actinopteri > Siluriformes > Ariidae > Bagre > Bagre pinnimaculatus. The sequence continues at coordinate 66,772,389 of JAPEKL010000025.1, read as the reverse complement.
TTAAATTGGCTGTTAAATTGTGTGTTAAATTTGCAAATGGCTGTAGAGGAATGAAACACTTCAGGGATATGCTGTTGAAGGAAAATAATCATCTTACACTGTTGTTAATAATTTCACAGTTATTCCACAAAATCGAGTCGTACATGAGCTGATAGGCCGGCTATAAGCCGTGAACGACAAGATTGAGTGGAATAACTGTTTTATTTTATCCACATTCACTGGATTTTGAAAAACCTCATCCAAAATGTCCGACAAAATCATTTCCACTTAGACTGTAAACAAACCGGCAAAATGACAGGAGCAATTTGTGAAAAATGTGATAAGAATAATAATTCTTGAAAAATAAAAAAAGATATGTTCTTGCCATCAAATACTTTCCTTCCATATTCTGTTGCTTTTTTTCTTTTGTTGTTGTATTTTTTGGGGGTTTTGTTTTCGAGTAGAGTTTTTATTTCGTCCTCGGTTGGTTCAGCAACACGTGCCACCATTTTGTTTTTCTCTACTCACGGTATATGAGCTGATATCCTAGTAGTAGGGTAGCCAATCAGAGTGCATGATTGCTCATATCCAGTGAATGTGGAATAGAATACACCTACTGTATAAAAACAGAATTCACAGTTACATGGATACCAAAATAAGCTACACTAGTCGAGCGGATTAGTGCTGCTTAATAAATCTGAATTTTAGGGTAGAGATGGATGGTTTAAAGCATCTCTGCCGTGCAATAACTTACCCCAGATGCCCTCATGTCACCCTGTTTTTATGAATCACTTTTACACCAAACAGCAGGGGCACTTTTTTACTTTCCTTTGAACTCCCTATAAACTGAAAATCCCTTTGTACTATAGGTTGGTAGCACCCATTCGCACCAAAACCGATGCAAATTAGTCTGGCCCTGATGTCACTGATTGCCTCCGCTTTCTGGGATTTTCCTTATTTGGTTTACGTAGAACTGCAAAACCCATCACTTTTAGTAGACAAGCTGATTTATGAATATTCTGTGGACTAATTAACCCATTGCTGTGGCAACTATCTAGACATGTCTGGTCTCCTTGGGTACTCGCACCAAAGTGAGGACCCTGTGACAGCAAGGCTATGACAGTGTCGCTATTTTTGTATCTGACTGATAACTCATGTCCTGTCCAGATGGCTAGATAGCGTTCACGAGGCATACAAGCAGTTTTGGGTGCCCAAAAACTTGATGCTGCTCTAGATCTACATAAATTCGCTTGCTGCCCTGACCAAACCCATGATAAGAGGGTGTTATCCTCTCAGCAATACTAAGTAGACGTAATTACGTTATAGTATCATTGGTTCTGTTTCAAAAAAATACATGGACGAAATATACTCTATTAGAGACATTAAACTTAGCTTTACGACACCAGAATTTGCCTCTCAAAATGTGGGAAATAGAGTTTTAGAGGGTTAAAAATTCCAAAATTTTCTGGGGGAGCATGCCCCCGGGCCCCCCCTAGATTTGGCATGCCTTTGGCACGTGACACGTCGACCTCCCATCCAGAATTTCCTGCCGTCACCTCTGAAAGTGATCTCACCACTGTCAGTGTGGTTCTAAACTACTAAATCACCAACTCACTCCGCTTCAGGGAGTAGGGATATAACATCAGTTACAGGGAAAAATGATGTAACGTGTGTGTGTGTGTGTGTGTTGCAGATACCCAGCAAGGCTGTGTTGCTAAACTGTCATTCTCGTGTCCAATGAAAGGCCATTACTGTCTGTACGGGAAATCCAGCTTCTCGCTGTGCAGCAGTCAGCCCCACCTCTGGATACGCATCATGCTGCTCGTTTTGCAGGTCAGTGTGTATGATTGATTATAAACATATAAACCCCAGGGGGCGCTCATCACATCATCTTCCCTCATGAGTTTGTTAGCATTACAGTAACCCAGTAACCCTGATTTCTCAAAAATGTATGTTATGCTACTTATAATGGCTATAGCACATGATCAATCTGGAAAAAAACCCCAAAAAGACGGTGTGATTTCTTTCTGTACAGAAGAGTTTGTGTGTTGTGTTTCTCGGTCACATGACAGACAAGCTGTGTGTCTTCGAGAGAGAAAAAAAAGAGCTATGGGATGAATGTTTATAGTTATGTAATTATAAACAGATAAAAAGTATGACGTGTCACCCTCTAATAAATAAAACGCGATTGTTAGCAAATTTCTGTCATAAACACTTGCTGTTATTGGATAACGTTCAGCTTCAGGGTGGTGACAGTCAATCTGCTTCATCACACCACCTCAGCGTTGATTATTGTTCTATAATGGAATGTCCCCAACTGTTTTATACCTTAAATATTACATGAGTTTATTATTATTATTATTTCTGAATTTTTGCAGTGACAAATTTCTTGTGTGTGTGTGTGAGACTACAGAGCAAGACTGATGAAGCCCTGAGCTCTGACGATACGTGTGTGCAGCAGCTCAGGAGACTTTGGGAGAAAGCGCAGCTTAAAGGAGCTCACAGCTTCGAACTGGCCATGACTCACACTGCTGTCCCACAGAAGAAGGTGAGACAGGTGAAATATTACCTACATCTATATTTCTGCCTTTCTTTCACTTCCCCGTTCATCACACTTGACTTCAAACTCATGTGACCCTCACAAGGGGTGGATACAGGCTGCCTTAGGGGCAGGGGCGAAAAACAGATGCACCATTAATTTGTTGTTAACTATTAACTAATGAAGGACCTTCTTTTTCATGTTGAACCACCTAGAGGGCACTTCATCACATTTTCTTGTATATAGGAGAGCTGATAAGACACTGTGTCTCGTTTTCTCCTATGGAAGGGCACCTTAGAGGGTACTTGATCATGTTTTTCACATATGTAGAGGGCACCCTAAAGGGCACTTCATCTCATTCTCTCACATGTAGAAGAGCCTGTGTCTTATTTTCTCTGTTGGAAGAGCACCTTGGAATGTACTCCATTGAGTTTTCCTGTATGCAGGGGCAACCTAGAGGGCACTCCATCACTTTTTTTTTCCACTTGAATGGCAGCCATTTGGGCACTTCAGATTTTCTTCACTGTACAGGCACTTTATCCCATTTTATCTTTGCTATGGGGAACCCTAGAGGGCACTTTATCATGTCTTATCTATCATATAGAGCACCCTAGAGGGCACTTTATCATGTATTATCTGTTATATGGGGGATCCTAGAGGGCACTTCATCACTCCTTAACTAATGATAGGGCACCATATAAGGTACTTTATCACATTTTACCTATTGTATATGGCACCCTAGAGTGCATTTTATGACATCTTATCTTATAATAGGGCATACTAGAGGGCACTTTATCACTCCTTATCTAATTATGGGGCACTTTTGGGGCACATTTTATTTATTGTATGGGGCACCTTACAGGGCATTTTATTGTGTCTTATCTATCATACTGGGCAACCTAGAGGGCACTTCATTAAATTTTCTCCACTGTACAGGCACCCTAGAGTGTATTTTATCACATTTTATCTATTGCATGGTACATCCTAGTGGGCACTTTATGGGGCCCCATGTAGGGCACTTTATCAGGTCTTATCTATCGTATGGGGCATCATAGAGGGCACTTTATCACTCCTTTTCTAATGATAGGGCAACCTAGGGGCACTTTATCACATATTATTAATTGTATTGGGCAACACAGAGTGCATTTTATCACACCTTATCTTATGACAGGGTACCTTAGAGGGCACTTTGTCACTCTTTATCTAATTATGGGGCACCTTGGGGGGGGCACGTTATCACTTTTTTAAATGTATTTATTGTATGGGACACCCTAGATGGCACATTATCACTCCCTATCTTATAATATGGCACCCTAGGGGGCACTTTATGATGTTTTATTTATTGTATAGGACACCCTATAAGGCATTCTTCACACCTTTCCTAATGACGGGGCAACTTAGAGGGCACTTAATTAAATCTTCTCCACTGTACAAGCACCCTAGAGTGTATTTTATCACATTTTATCTATTGCATGGTACATCCTAGTGGGCACTTTATGGGGCCCCCTACAGGGCACTTTATCAGGTCTTATCTAAAATATGGGACACCCTAGAGGGCACTTTATCATGTTTTATCTATCATATGGGGCGCCCTAGATGGCACGTTATCACTCCTTATCTCATGATAGGGCACCCCAAGGGGTACTTTATGACATTTTATCTATTGTATAGGGCATCCTATAAGGCATTTTTTCACACCTTACCTCACGATGGGGCAACCTAAAAAGCACTTCATTAAATTTTCTCCACTGTGCAGGCACCCTAGAGTGCATTTTATCCCATTTTATCTATCGTATGGTACACCCTAGCAGGCACTTTATGGGGCGCCCTCGAGAGCACTTTATCACTTTTATTTTCTACAAAATGAGGCTCCCTCAATGGCACCTTTACAGCATTTTCTTAACCATAGGTGCCCCCCCGCATACCCCTTCCTGGCTCCCATGAGTCCACAAGTGCCCTCACATTTGTTTCATTTCCCTGACAAACATGACAGTTGACCCCTCAATCCTAAATCCTCTGCATGCCTCTCACCTATGACCTCAAAAATAACCCAAAATAATAAACATAAATTCGAACAAACAGTACCCCCAATGAGAGCAGGCCACGACCTCCTACTACTTTTCTAAGAGCTTTAACTTTAATCACCTCCTTTACATGATATATCACCAGCATGTTGCTAATTTGGGTGAAAATCTTTGCTTTTTTTTTTTTTTGAACAGATATGAGTTTGCCCAAGATGGCAAAATGTATAAATATAGACAATCTGCCAATAATTTATTCACAAAAAAATGATTTAATAACTTTCTTTATATCACATCGCTGTTGACTTTGCCATTTTGATTGGACAGAAGGTGTTGATTAATTTTCTCTAACAGCAGCTCTGACTGTAGTCCAGCTGCACATCTCAGGTTTATATTTATGCACACTTCCTAATGCATTACTGTTTCCATAGTAACCGATCAACTCAACTTATTTCACAGAACATTTTAAATTTCCCTGAGGGAACCCTCGCAAAGGGATCAATAAAGTTCTATCTAATCTAATCTAATTAAATGTACCTATATTCAGAATGAGGTCTGGAGACATAAACCCAAACCAAAAAAAGAAAAGTGTCAGGGTGTTTCAGCAGTTTGGAAATTTTGAAATAATAATTTCACAATGTCCATTTCGGAGAACGCTGCAGGATTCCCATGCTGCGGGATTGACTGTTGTTATAGAATTAGGAAAGTGGCATGGTGGTTCAGTTCTTATTATGTCTTCTTTGTGATCATATCTTATCTCAATGTGTTGTGTACACAAGATCGTCCACTCACAAGCTTGTTTCTCGAAACCAGACCTCATATGCAAGTGGAAATAATTAGGTCCAGAAGGAAAACCCAGCTGCTACTTTGCCTTCTTGTCTCTCATGTCACTTTCTTTCTTATCGTAACCCACTAAGAGCAGTTCATCTTCCTTGAGCGTGATTTACTGTACACATGTTGAGAATTCACCAACCATATGGAACGCGTATGGTTTTAAGTGCTTTTCCATTAAACTCCATAAGCACTAACGTATACACAAATCTAAAACAAAATCTTTTGGCTTTTTATAGAAAATGTGAATAGTTTAAAGTTGAAACCCTACACGGTATACACACAGAACATACAACCAAGTTCTAGCAAACCCCCCCCCCCCCCCACATGCCTCAGGTATACTCATAAACTCCATTTTTAAAAAGAAAAAAAGGTCCTAGAGTTACCATAACATCGCCCTGGCCTCTGCTTGGCCCTGTGATTTATTGCCTGTCCTGCTCTTAAAGGCTGACGTTCATCGTAAACATCTGCGCTCAGCTGGCGTGGTCTAAAATGGCCCGGCTACAGTTCTCAGTGAGCTGCTAATAAACACTATACCAAGCCTGTCTTATCACTGGAGCTCTGTTCTGTGTTCCAAACCATGTGTTGTTCATCTCAAAAGCCCATCAGGCTCTTCATTTAATCAGATATGCATGCTGAGAGACCACCATGATGTGATCCTTTCCCGAGTCCCTGCGTTAAACTGACCGTCCATCCAAACATAGCGCTCATTTCTGACCTCATTGTTCCAGATCTTTTTCGACCAACCATGGACACTTTTTCTTTCCATAATAGCTACTGTCTGGAAAGGAACATCACTGTGTTTTACAAGAAGATGTTCAGGAACTGGGAGATGAGAAGCACATGGTTGAAGATGAGCATATGGAAAAAAAATGGTGGTTTCTACAGCTACCCTCGCATGCTCAGACATGCACATGTACACACACACACACACACTACTGCTACTACTTGTGTTACTCTGTACGACATCAGATGTCATGGAGCAGAGCTAAACCATTGCTGGATTAGCGCAATGAACTCAGTCTTAGACTGCATCAGTCTTTTCACCTGATCGATGGAAACTTGAAGCAACTGGGCAATTTTTAACCAGGGGTCCCTATAATATTTCCTTGTGGGTTTCGCAAATAGGGCTTGCATGGTAATGGCAGTGTTCTCCACTTTGCAAACATGGCCAATGTACTTAAGATGCTGAGAATATACAAAATTACACAGTGGCATGGTCTTCACCATCTGAGGAATTTGTTCATTACTATATACACAGCTAGAGTTGGCTTCATCCTCATCCATCGGCGTGTCTTTTCTTTTCCATATTCCGTAAACATTGGAACCAACATATTTCAAGTTTTCTTATTTGTTGCTCATTTGGTATGATGTTTGTCCTTCGGGGTCGAAGATGACCATGACTTCAATTTGGTGGGTGGCAGTTGTTGGTCCAGAGGTGACTGATAAGGCCAATCCAGGCTTTGAAGGTGCGCCCACATGTTGACATTCCATTTGCCAAGGTTGAGTACCTCCACTATCTTTTTGTTGTATTTTGATGACTGATTGGAATCCCTGGCAGCTGCGGTGTGCTGGCCAGGGTGAGATGAAGAAGGCTATGTTTGGGGCACTTTTTTTAGCCCCTTCCTCCATGGAAGTGAGCAGGGTGAATCCTAAACAGGGCTGCTCAGACACCCAGGGGGTTGCTGAACTCCGCTGTTGCTTTATTCCAGCAGAGAGTGACCCTATGCCCTGGGCTGCCTGTGTGCAGGTTCATGACTACAGCTTCCAGTGTTTCTGCACCTGCTGCTTCATCACTTGCCCATCGCCACAGGACTTGAATTTGAAGTCATGACTTGCATGTGACTTGAATTAGAGTAAAGAAGAGGTGTGCAGCTGTCAGCCTCACGCTCTTGTCCTGACCTAACTGGGTCCAGGGGCAAATCAGAATCAAGATGGCTGGAGCTAGGTCGGGATGCAATGGATGGCCGGAGCTAGGTCGGGATGCAATGGATGGCCAACAGTGTTCTACATGTTGCACTGTGCCCTGATCACACTCCACAAACACTTTGCTGGGTACACCTTCCTGCCCATTGAACCATTAGGTGGTGGTCTCCTCTGCACAGTATGCCAAATCCAGTCTTCAGTCATAACCCTGACCAGGGGGAGCAGGGGATTGCTATTGCTTGCTCAAGGCACCACCCCAGGCTAGTGGAGAGAAGGAGATGCCTTAGTACTCCACTGCATGGAGGTCAAGGAAGGCACATGCCCACTGCCCTCAACAACCCTAGCTATGTAATAGGTGAGAGGCCGAGGGGTTTAGAAATGGAGATCGGCAACGCCCAATGTGCCTTGAGACATAGGAAGGACTTTGAGTTGATTGACTAGCATACTCTGATGTTAAATTGTAGAGCTGCTAAAATGCATAAAGGTTCACAGTCTGGTCATATAATCAGAGTAAACATTGCTGGATATCGTGGCAGTGTAAGATCATGTAGAGATAATTAAATTGTTCTATCATACAACCCTATACAAAGTAACATTTAAAATAATTGAAGGGAAAGCATGTTTATAGCTTCAGAAATCAGGAATGTGTCTTTATCATGACTGAAGAATCATCCTGCAATGCTTTTCTGAAAAGTTTTTAGGATAAAGAATCCTAGGGTCACGGCACCAATGCAGATTTTGTCTGCTAAACACAGATCACAGAGTAATAACTATTTGCCTCTTAATATATGAAAAGGAGTGCAGTTCCGAGTGTATGTTTCTTGAAGGCCGTAGAACGAGAACATAAATGGAAGTAAGTCCCTGGATGAATAGCAGTCTTCACCTTGTGAAGATAAAAACCATGTCTTGGTTACATCATGCTCATCCTCAGGCCATTCCCATCAGTCTGAGTGACAGTCTCCTTATCTGCAGAACCAACTACCTGGTTCTTCTCCATGCCTCTGAAGTGATTTCTCTTCCACAAACAGTTTGATTATAAAGTCTACAAAAAGGCGAATGAAGGAGAATCTGGTGCTGAATACTGGTGCTGGTTGAATTTGGGCGCTGGGAAAAGAAGCTGTAATTTTCTTGTTTTGTATGTTTTTGCATGTTAATCAAAAGACACTATGGTGGATGCATGGTGATGTGGTTTGCTTTATCTAATTCCTTACAATCCTATTTTCTCTCTTCTAATCTGTAATATATTTTCTTCCACATTTACCCGTGCAATTTTGAAAGCATGTCGGAATGATTTCTTGATATTTCGCTTCAAATGCAGACTCATTAACCTCTCTTGACAAGAGCAGATATGAATCACTGCAATTATTGCTCAGTTCTCCATCATTTTACATCTGAAGCAGTTGCTGATTCCTCACCTGCACTTGCACTTTAATTCCCATTTAGTCCATGTTTTTGCAAAAACTTACTACATTGATTGTACTGGTTTTGAAGTATTGAATTCTTGAATCAATACCTCCCTCGATTTCCTGTGAAAACTAATAAACCTGACAACCCTGAGATAATCCAGAAAAGTAAGAGTACAGATAAGCCACTGTTTCAAATAAGATTAGAGCAGAGTGTAACACTCAACAAGGTGGTTGTATAATGCAAGTCCTGCTCCACAGTAAAAAGAGCTAATCACCTCGCTGGTAAAATATTAGCAAAAAATGCCTGGCCTATGAAATTCCTACTGTGATGCATGTGCAGATGGAGCACAACTTGCCCTAATGATGAAAAATTTTCAAATCTGTGTTTGCCAAGTTCTGATTTATAGATTCTTCTCCTTTCAAGTGGAAGACTCTGTTAACTGTCCGGAATTGTTGCCAAGATGGCCAACACTAAAAAGTCCCCATGTTGACTAATTGCACTGGGTGCATGGGGTGTGAAGTGGGAACACATACTGTACGGGACTGGATGGTTGTTTCATATTTAAAAACAGACAGAAATCTGATGTTGTCATGAGTGGTGAGCTGAGGTGAAGTGAGGACCCAAGAGCAGACTCAGAAAATAGGCAGTGTAAAGAGAAAACTTCTTTAATGCAGTAGATGGCAGAAAGGCAAAGGTACGGTAGGGCTCAGGCAAAAATCAGTAGTCAAAAAACAGGCCAGGAGGTCAAAAACACAGAGGAGCAAGTAGACACGATCAGGGACAAAAAAACAGGACAGAAAAATCTTCACAAAAAATACAAGGAAAAAGTCAGGCAGGGGGAATCAAGAGGACACAAAACCAATGAGCTGTAGCAAGGCGAGGAAAGTCTACAAGAGACAGTCTGGCAAATGGAGTAGCTCCAAACAGTTCTTAAAAAGCCCTGGCTAATGGGAGAGGAGTGGTAGTGCCGCTTCAGGAAATGGCCTTCAGCAAGGCAGGACTGAATTCCTGTCCTGGATCCAGCCTGGAAGTCCCACAATCTAAGGCAGAGATGAACTGGACCGGACTGCGACAGTACCCCCCCCCCAACAGGCGCCTCCAGGCACCTTAGAAAGTGCCTCAGGGTGTTGTTGGTGGAAATCCATGATGAGGGTGGGATCCATGTTGAACCTGGCAGGAACCCAGCTCCTCTCCTCAGGACCATACCCCTCCCAGTCAACCAGGTACTGGAGTCCTCTGCCTCAGCGTTGTACCTTCAGCAACCTCCTGACACTGAAGACCTCACCACCATCTATGAACCTGGGAGGAGGAGGGGGTTTGGAGGGGGGGGACAGGGAACTGGAGACAAGGGGTTTGACTTGGGAGACATGGAAAGTTGGGTGAATAGGGCGCATGGTTACGGGCAGAGACAGTCTTGCAGAGCAGGGATTAATTACCTTGGAGACGGGGAAAGGTCCTATGAACCTGGGAGCCAATTT
>JAPEKL010000025.1:65867891-65879476 GCA_028877455.1 Bagre pinnimaculatus | reverse complement strand
AAGATTCACTCCTCTTACATTTACTGAATCAGTGGTTCAAATCAGTGAATCTTTGGTCTGTATGGACCAGTGTTTGACTCAATGAATCCTTTTGGTCACAACCAAGATTCACTCCTCTTACATTTACTGAATCAGTGGTTCAATCAGTGAATCATCTGATCTGGATGAGTCAGTGTTTGATTCAGCAAATCATTGTGGTCATGACCTAGATTCAGTCCTCTCTCACTGAACAGGCCAGTGTTTAAATTCCTGAATCTTTAAGTTATGACAAGGTTTGCTCCCCTCTTGTTTAGTGAGTCAGTGTTTACATCAATATCTTTCAGTCAGGATGCTTCGATGTCAAAAGTTTATCCATTTATGTTTTTTTTTTAAATATCGTTAAATTGGGTAAGTTGTTTTTTCAGCTGCGTTTGTGCTGAACCTGGCCTGCGTTACTTGAGTCAGTGAATCTTTTCAACCAAAAAAAAAAGAGATCGACTCCTGTGTCATTCACTGATCCCTGAGTCAGTGTTTGAATCAGCGAATCTTTCGGTCATGACCAATTCATTGCATTAGTGTTTGAGTCCGAACACATGGTGAACATCACTTGATAGCAACCAAAATTATAGGCCATGCTGTCAACACTACACACACACCCCCGGCTGTTTCATAAAGCCAGAGGGTAGGACTGAATAACACAGCAATGGTTTTGACGTACTTTTAATAGATCTAGACATAATTAACTCAGTCCCGAGGGGTCTAACTGAGCAGTTAGAGTATTACAACTTCAAGTGTGAAAGAGACAAATAAGTGGAAAAAAAATGAATGAAAAAATTTAATTTTGTGTTTGATCGTTATGAGCCTGAGGACTTGGCTTATTTTTCCAGCAGAGTAGCGCGGCGTACACACAGGAGGAGAGAGTGGAAATAATTATACACCAGAGGGTTTTCTGCGCAATAAAATGTCATACATTCTGCTCTCGTGCCTCACTTTCTGAAGGTGAGATTGAATAATTGATGGTAAACTGGGTCGAACACACATCAGAGAGGGTGATGAAGCCCTGAGTTTACTGCTGGTTAGTGGTACAGAGGGACAGAAAGCAGAGAGCTGAACGACACCAGAGCCTGGCGTGGTCAGGAAGGAAACCTAAGAGCAGATAGACCAGTCTCTGACTCCGAGAGAGAGGTGAGAACTCGTTCAAGTGCTCAGTAAATCAACCCTACACTGACAGACTGGACAAATAACACTCACTCACTGACAACACACACACATGCCTGGAGTTCATCGCCTGTCAGGTTCTGTGAATTTATCTGTGTAGAAAGGGAGGCTGTACAGTAGATCATATGTATGAGAGTACAGACAAGCCTACAGAACATGTGTGTGTCCAGACAGAGGACATCCAGTACCTCCGAGCTAACTCTCAAAATGTCCAACTGGGCTTGTTTGGTGGTGAGGCTCATAATCACAGGTTTGCTTTCACAGTGACGACTTCTTTCAGAACCGTGGACTGATTGCTGTGTAATTCCATTCATCACTTTTATGCACTCAAGTTTGCAAAATACTGGCTGCTGAGTTCATCTGTATGATTATAGTATAATTATTTTTAACAACACAGTCCAGTACAGGTCGCACTTTTTTCAGAATGTTCTCAGTGCAATAAGAAAAGAAAACCAGAACGTCAAGGACGTAGCAGGTCATCTGGCCTGCCATCGAAACAATCATGACGGCCAAAACATCAAACAGAACTGAAATGTGACGACGTGAGAGAGGACCAACCGCCACGACAAACTGTTCACAACAGGAAAATCAACAAAGGACTAAATTTTGCTCCCCGATGGAAGATCGACCCAAAACATTGATCAGAACTGAATTCGTATGATAAATGAGAGAGGAGATACAATTCTAGTCAGAAGTCCCAAAATGTGTTAAGTTGACCTGATTACTAATTTGTTAGCAAAAAAAAAAAATTTGACAGTACAACGAGCAGGTTTTGTGCAGAAGGTCGAGTTCTTTCAAATAAAACAATCAGAACTGAAATCCATTGAGAACTGAAGGAGGGAGGAGACACGATTTAACTGAGAATAAACAAATTGTTTACAGCAAGGAAATCAACAAACGACCAAGTTTTGTTCCTCGAGGGAAGATCGACCGAAAACATCGATCAGAACTGGAATCGGATAAGAAATCAGAGAGGAGATACAATTCTAGTGGTACCCCTTTTCTACCAAATCAGTTTCAGGGCTGGTTCTGGTTCACAACTCGTTCAACTTGCGAGCCAGCTGAGAACCAGTTTGCTTTTCCATAGCTCGGGGAGCCACGTCATTACGTCACTGTATACGTCAGTTACATTGCTGCGCTTGCATAAACCTTGGCGCGAACATTGAAGCAACAACAACAACATGGAGAAGAAGCAACAGCAGCAATAATGGATGACTTCGCGTTTGTAGAGCGGCTGCTTCTCGTCGCATAAAAATGGCGACCTTTCGTGGTCTTGCTATTGTTGTTGGTCTTAACAACTCCTCCCTCCCTGCTGACATAAGCGGTTCTTTCCTCTGGCCCAGCAATGAGTTGGTGCTAGCCTGGAACCAGTTTTTCTGGCCTCAGAGCCAGTTCTTTGTCAATGGAAACAGAAAACCTGGTTCCAAACTAAGCACTGGCCCCGAACCAGCCCTGGAACTGCTTTGGTGGAAAAGGGGCATGAGAGGCCTTTGTGAATTTGGCCTAATTAGTAACTTGTTAGCAAAAAAATTGAACAATGATCAAGTTTGTGCAGAGTGACGAGTTCTTTCAAACAAAACAATCAGAACGGAAATCCGTAGAGAACTGACGGAGGAGATACGATTTAACTGAATTGTGGAGAACGGACAGATGACAGAGATGGACAGATACACTTATGAAAAAAAAAAGATGCCATCAAATACACTATATGGCCAAAAGTATATGAACGCTCAACCATCACACCTATACATACGTCTTCCCCAAACTGTTCCTGCAAAGTTTGAAGCACATAATTGTATCGAACGTCTCTGTATGCTGTAGAATTATAGTTTGTCTTCACTGGAACTAAGAGGCTCAAACCTGTTCCAGCATGACAATGATCCTGTGCACAAAGCAAGCTCCGTTGTGTGTTAAGGTTGGTGCGGAAGAACTCAAGTGGTGTCCTGCATAACGCCCCGCCTGAAGTCAGTTCCACTGAAGACCTTTGGGATGAACTGGAACTGGAGTCTTCTCAACCTCAACATCAGGACCTGATCTCAGTAATGCTCTAATAGCTGAACTGAATGAACACAAAGCCACACAGCCATGCCCCAAAATCTAGTGGAAATACTTTGCAGAAGAGAAGAGAAGAGTGGAGCTTATTGTAACAGGAAAGAGGAACAAATCTGGAACGAGACGTTCAACAAGAACATATGGGTGTGATGGGTAGGTGTCCACATACTTTTGGCTGTGTAGTGTGTAATATGAAAAAACAGGATGATGGGCGGAGCATCTTAAAAATACAAAATATCCATACCTGTAGATCATCTTCAACCTTCTGCACTCTCCATCATCAGGACCTGATGATTCTCTTAACACTTCCATCTTTAAGTCCCTGCAAAAATAAATAAATAAAAATAATAATTTAATTAAACTGTAAAAAAAAAAAACAGAAAAACGGGTCAGGATCACATTATAATCTGAAAAGTTTATTTCCATGATGAGACGTTTTTCACATTTTAAGAAGATATTTTCACCTTATTACAATATACAAACTTACCACATTATAATGTCAAACGTTTCACGCTCTAAGGAGATAAGGACTCATTATTTCTTCTGTACAGCCCCATGAATTTTAAACTCCTCCATCATCTACACAAAAATTACAGTATCACTGATCACGGGGCTCAATAACTCAATCAAATGGTGTGAATGAGTCGGATTTCTCAGTTGATCTGCTCTCCACATTCAAACATCATGAGCGATGAGTTTCATTTCACAGTAGAACATGAAATGTTTCATGTTATAACAACATAACTAGTACACCGTTATAGCAAGAAAAGTTTCATGGTGTAACGTGATAAGTGTACATCATTATAACGTGAAAATATCTGTGAAAACGTGAAGTCTCGTTAAAACATGAAAATATCCTGTTTTTCTCATGAAAAGATCTCACGAAAATATGAGACTATCTCAGGAAAAGATTAAAATGTCTTGTTAAAATGTGAAGATCTCATTAAAATGTGAAAATGCCTTGCTAAACCATGAAAATATCTAATTAAAACATGAAAATGTCTTGCTCATGCATGAAAATCTCATGAAAATGAAATTCTCATGAAAATGTCACGTTAAAATGCAAAAATATCTCGTGAAAACATGTCTTCAAACATGAAAATCTCATTAAAATGCAAAAACGTCTCATTAAAACATGAAAATGTCTTGTTAAACCATGAAAATATCAAATTCAAAAGTGAAAATGTCTTGTTCATACATGAAAATTTCATTTATACATGAAAACATTGTGTTCAAATGCAAAAATATCAAGCAAAAATGTGACCGTCTTCAAACATGAAAATATCTCGTTAAAACGCAAAAATCTGTTGTTAAACCATGAAAATATTGAATTCAAAAGTGAAAATGTCTCGTTAATACATGAACATCTCGTTAAAATGTGAAAATATCTAGTTAAAACATGAGTGTCTTCAAACATGAAAATGTCTTGGTAAAACACAAAAATCTCTCGTTAAAATGCAAAAATGCCTCATTAAACCATGAAAATCTCATTAAAATGCAGAAATAACACTGCTAAAACATGAAAATATCTAGTGAAAAACATGAAAACGTCTCGCTAAAATGCAAAAAGTGTCTCGTTAAAACGTAAAAATCTCTTGCTAAAATGTGAAAATATCTAGTTAAAACATGACAATGTCTTCAAACATGAAAAATATCTCGTTAAAACACAAAAATGTCTCGTTAAAATGTGAAAATATCAAATTCAAAAGTGAAAGTCTTGTTCATCCATGAAAATCTTGTTAAAACATGAAAATCTCATTTATACATGAAAATGTCATGTTAAAATGCAAAAATATCTATCGAAAATGTTACCGTGTCTTCAAACATGAAAATATCTCGTTAAAACACAAAAAATGTCTCATTAAACTGTGAAAATATCGAATTCAAAAGTGAAAATCTCATTAAAAAGTGAAAATATGTAGTTAAAACAATGTCTTCAAAAATGAAAATCTCATCAAAATACATTGCTAAAACATGAAAATATCCAGTGAAAAACATGAAAATGTCTTGTTAAAATGTAAAAATCTCTCGTTAAAACGTGAAACTCTAATTAAAATGTGAAAAAACCTAGTTAAAACATGAAAATCTCATTAAAATATGAAAATCTAATTTATACATGAAAACGTCGTGTTAAAATGCAAAAATGTCTAGCGAAAATGTAACCATGTCTTCAAACATGAAAATCTCGTTAAAATGCAAAAATGTCTCGTTAAACCGTGAAAATATCGAATTCAAAGGTGAAAATGTCTCGCTAATACATGAAAATCTCATTAAAATGAGAAAATACTAAAATGTGAAATTGTCTTGTTAAAATGCAAAAATGTTTCATTAAAACGTGAAAATCTCATTAAAATGCAAAAGTGCCTTGTTAAAATCTGAAAATATCTGGTTAAAATATGAAAATGTCTTGTTCATACATGAAAATCTCATTAAAACAAAAATGTCACGTTAAACGCAAAAATATCTAGCAACAAAAACATGACAGTGCCGTCAAACATGAAAATATTGTGTTAAAACACAAAAATGCCTCGTTAAAATGTGAAAATATCGAATTAAAAATTGAAAATGTCTCGTTAATACATGAAAATCTTGTTAAAACATGAAAATATCTAATTGAATTCAAAAGTGAAAATATGTCGTTAAAATGTGAAAATATCTAGTTAAAACGTGTCTTCAAACATGAAAATGTCTCAGTAAAACACAAAAATCTCTCGTTAAAATGTCTCGTTAAAATGTGAAAATATCAAATTAAAAATTGAAAATGTCTCATTAATACATGAAAATATCTAATTAAAACGTGACAATGTCTTCAAACATGAAAATATCTTGTTAAAACCCAAAAATGCCTAGTTAAAATGTGAAAATCTGATAAAACCGTGAAAACATTAAACCGTGAAAATATTTAAACATGAAATTGTCTCGTTAAAATGTGAAAATATCGAAATAAAAATGGAAAATGTCTAATACATGAAATCTTGTTACACCATGAAAATATCTAGTTAAAATGTGACACTCATTAAAACACAAAAATGCCTCGTTAAAATGTGAAAGTCTCATTATACCGTGAAAATATTACAACTTGAAAATTTTAAAATATGAAATTGTCTTGCTAAAATGCAAAAATCTCATTAAACCATGGAAATATTAAAATGTAAAATTGTCTCGTTAAAATGCAAAAATGTCTCATTAATACATGAAAATCTCAGTAAAAATGTTTCATTGAAATGTGAAAACGACTCAAACCGTAAAAACCTTTTTCTAGAACATTATCACCTTATAACATGACACTGATCTGTTTTCCTTTTCGGGCGTGGCAGCCGTACGCTTCCATAGCGTTGTATGTGTCGTTCTCTGAACACGTGACCGTGATCTCAGAAGCTCTGCTGTGGAAAAGCAACTGAAAACTTCAGCTAATTTTAAAAGTGGTCAAGTACGAAAAGTTTTTTTTTTTTCAGGAAATGAAATTCAACATTGTTCTGTTTTCATGTGAAAAGTACATTTTACTATTGATCTAAAACTGTTCGAAGGAACGCTGCTGATTTTCCTGAAAACATCGTTTCATCTCTGCGTGTTTGCTGCTCCTGCGCATGACTAAAGCTTTGTACGTCACCGAGTCATGAATTAATCAGAAGTAACATATCTTAGCTGGAACGTAACTTGCCGTGTATCTGATTTACGCTAGCGACTGGAATCGATGCTAGTCGAACCCCGCGTTAGCGAAGAGAAATCCGTCTAAAGCAGCCAGTTAACGTGAACAAATTAGCGAAACTTACCGCATGTGTTTAAGTTCCAGCGTCCTGAGGAGGTAAAGGAGATGCTTTATTCTTCTGGGAATATTAAAACATTTTACTGAAGTAGGATTCGTTCTGTACAATCCGTAATTCTTTACTACTTCAGGATGGTAACGGTAGCTCCGCTTCATCGCACCACCCTGTCGTTGATTATTTTCCTAAAACAGAACGACACTGAGTATTTTATTCTTATTAATCTTATTGTCCTGCTTTCTTAATTAAGGAGCATTTACACACATGACTGAGACACGTTTCAGTCGTCAGCATGCAGCAGATATTCTCGTGACAGGCAAGATGTGGTGTGTGTGTGTGTAACAGCTTCCTGCACTCACTCACACACACACACACACACACACACACTACTACTACATCTAATCATTCATTATTAAAACCTTACCTCTCTGTTACACCAGTTCTTTCCTTCCTTGGTTTCGGTTCTACTAGAACACACACACAGAGTCCTCCTCAGGCATGTCAGACCGTCCCTTACGCCGAGTGTGTTGTTACCATCCAATTATAGAACAATCACACAGCTAAAGTGGTATCGTGAAACACACACACACTTCAGATTATGATTGCAAGACCAGTTGTTAGGATATTATTTCAGCACTAGCTAAAGTTAGGCGGTCGTCAGAACAATATGGTCAGATATCATCTGGTACAGTTTGCATGTATTCTTCAATCTGATTGGTCAGAAGGTGTTGATTAGTTTCCGTCCATAGTGCAGCTGCTAATCACAGCTTTATATTAACGCACTCATTCTAACACATGTTCAGCAGAAGCTCCACATGAACAGTAAAAACGTGCGTCACCGTTGACGTGGTCTCCAGATCCAGACTCGACTCTTTTCTAAGAGTTAGAGGTCAAGCTGGACCCTGAAGCTTCCTGACATCTTCAGGACAGAGGAGCGTACGCTTTGTGGTTTCACACTCGCATGACAAGCTGTTTTTTTACTTCCTGTTAACTAAAGCAGAGGCTCGGGTTTGTTTCAGAAATGTTCTACAGCGTTAAATGTAACTATAAATGGATAAAGAGTACGGTGTGTCATTCTTTAATCCAACGCTGGAATACTTGTCCAATCACTGCAGTACAAGAGGAATAAAACACCTCAGGGTGTGCGGTCATTGGAAAATCATTAACTTTGGGGTGGTAAGAGTAACTCACTTCATCACACTCATCACTTTCATTCCATCCATCCAGTATCTCTATGGCTTATCCAACAGGGTCATGGGGAAACTGGAGCCAATCCCAGCTGACATTAGATAAGAGGCAGGGCTTAACCTAGTCAGGTGTCTTTTCTTATTATTGCTGTTATGATGCTGTTATTACAATTATTATTAATAATGCTGTTATTATTGATGCCGTTATTGTTTTTTTTATTATTAATAATAATAATGCTGTTGATATTGATGCTGTTAGTTTATGATGCTATTATTCTTGATAGTTTTTATTATTTCTAAGAATGCTGTTATTATTATTATTGATGCTGTTGATATTATTGATGCTGTTATTAACATTGTTGTTGATGTCCTACACAGGATAATTAGACTCCTCTGTGGGTTACGACCTTGTTGTGGTGGAAGGGTTTGTGTGCCTCAGTGGCCCCTGAGAGTGATACTGGCAGGAGCTTACGCTTCTGGTTGGGTCACCCAAGCCAGACAGGTCAAAGGATAGAGGCCAGACTAAGAGTAACCCAACCCGGGTGTCCCGGGCATGATGTTAAACTGCATCCAATAAGGGGGTCGGCATCAGGGCATCCTATGGTGGTTTGTGGCAGTTGAGCCCTTTTCGGGTCAATGGCACAGCTACTTCAGTGGCAAGCGGAAGAACCAGTGTTGCTCAACAGATGGCACCGCTAGACTAAACTAGTGAGTTGTCACTGCGGGGCAACTTTCCCATCAGGCAATAAAGTGTCACTGCACTCCTGCGCACCACTTGAGATTGGATTTGGAAGTCCAGATAGGCTGGTGGTGGGGACACTACACCATCTGCCTTACTGTTTCTGTGCAAGGTGTGTCGAGAGAAGAGTTTTACTGAGGAGGATATTGTTCTAACCTCGGCCTTGTGGCCCACAAACACGCCTGCCAAAAAAAGTCATCATCGAAAATGATAGACTCCTGAAGAAGCCTGCTGTTGATGTCACCGATGCTGTGATTATTGTTGTTGATGCGGTTATTAATTTGCACTAGCACAAATTGTTACTCTCAGTCAGGATCTTTCTACTTTATTCTTCTATCATCATCATTATCAGTAGTAGTAGTCGTCTCCTAACATTTTTAGGATGCTACTTCTCCCTCAGTTTTCAACCAATCACCACCAAATTTCACATGAAGAATATCTCTGGGCTGAATTAAGTTTCTATGACTTTTGGTGCTGATCTGGATCACCGAACTGGAATGATCCATGAAAAACGGGATTTTTTTCCTCACAATGCATCATTCTCTATCTCTTACCGTTCTGGATCTATAGAGTACAGCGACCAGGCGTCCCAATTTGTAAGAGCTAGCGCAAATTACTGTGACTTTAGTCACAGTATCTTGTCTAGTTATTATTATTACTATATTCTTCTACACTGATGATTGTTGATGCGGTTATTATAATTGTTACTTTGTTATTATTGTTCATCAGTTCACACATTTTCATGCAAAGCCGAAATAAAACGATGCTCCTCCACCTCCTGACCTGCATCTTCCTGTGGACTCACCGTATTCAACTTTAATGTCGAAAAAATACAATCTCAAACAAAATCGACTGAACATAATTAATTTATTCATTCAAAAGGGAAAAAAAAGGTAACAATCAATTTCTGAAATCAACAACAGAATAAAATAAATATCGGTCATATTATTCACACTGTGTGAAATACAGGTTGATGTTTTAAGATGATTCAATCATTTGACTCGCACCGTTACTCAATACAAATGAAAAGCAATATTCTAATCATTAAATATTTAAAGAACAATGAAGATGTTTTCATTTGTTTCACAAAAATATTATCCAATAAATAGGATGGAAGAGCTAAAACGTTTTTAGAGAAGTCGAGATGGTGGCGGTTTTTCATTAAGGATATAGTACCGAGGAGAAAAGCGTGAGCATGGCTCGTACTGCTACATGCACTGAATAACATCCTGATGAGCTTTAGATTGTTGTGTCGTATCTACGTATTTTTTACCTCGTCTTACACTTCTTTTTTCTGTCCCTTCATTTGGTTTTTGTGTTAAATTAAAAAATAATTGAAAATGTTCCGGTTATTAGATGTAGAAACGCTCATTTTGACTTTTGGTCATCCGTCGATGGTGGCGATAGGGGTGTTAGCTTCGGTGCTGGTGGTGGCGACTGAGGCAGATGTTCCAGTGGCTCCAGATTCAGGCCTCTTGGCCCGGGTCACCATCAGCTCCTCCTTGTTCCTTTCAGGTTTAACCAGCAGCACGTAGCACTTGGGCAGGAAGATGCATGCGAGTAAGCCAAAGCTTGAAGCCAGGATGGCGAAGATCTGCACAGCCACCATGAACTTTCCCCGCGTGCTCAGGTACGCAGGGACGAACGAGATCCAGACGATGAAGAACACCAGCATACCGAAGGTGATGCACTTGCCCTCGTTGAAGTGGTCCTCAAGCCTGCGTGCCACGAAGGCAAACACGAACGCCATCAGCGCCAGGAGCACATCATAACCAAATATGCAGCAGATGAAGATGATGTTGCCCGGATCACACTCCAGGATGATCTTGATGTTCTGGGCGGCCGTGTTCTTCACGGGATGAGGAGGGAGTAGGATGAGCCACACGGTGCAGGCTATGGCTTGGATCAGCGTGCACACGATCATCATAGTTTTCTGTTGAGGAGGTTTGATCGGATCGATGTCGTTTTTCTGCGGTATGGCTGGAGCTATCGCCGCTGTGTCGCCGCTCTGCTCGGAGGCCGCCGCCGCTGCTTTGGCTGCTTTAGCTGCTGCCTTCATGGCTTTGATGGCTCTCGCTCTGAGCATCAACAGAGACGATTTGCCCATGATGGACGACAGAGCCAGGGCAAAGCCGAGCGCTAGCGCCACCTGGCTGGTCATACAGGACCAGAGCATTGGCCTACCCAGGAACACGATGGAGCAAAGGAACGTGACCACCAACCCCAGCAGCAGGGTGAAGCTCAGCAGCGCGTCGTTGACTTGCACCAGGGGCGTGTTTATGTATTTTAGGAACACGATGATCACTACAATGGTCAGAAGAGCACCAAAAACAGAGATGACGATCAGCGTGATGCCCAGAGGCTCACCAAAGTCCAGGAACTCAATAGTCTTGGGTACACAGGTGTCATGGTTGGCGTTGGACCAGTAGTCCTCATCACACTGGATGCAGCCTCTGGCATCTGTTCAGAACAACAGATCCTTCATTTATTTCCTGTTTCTACCGTTTCCTCAATATAATTGTTTTGATTTTCAATTTACTTCCATGTAATATTATACACAGTATTAATCAACACACACAGCAATGGACACATAGATACACTAACATACCACAAAATTATGTCCTCAAGAATTATTGGCACCCTTAC
>JAPEKL010000025.1:64479770-64491646 GCA_028877455.1 Bagre pinnimaculatus | reverse complement strand
ATATCGCCTCCCTGAGGGGAGAAGTTTAAACAGTTTGTGACCAGGGTGTGATGGGTCCGCAGAGATGTTACCTGCCCATTTCCTGACTCTGGACAGGTATAGGTCTTGGATGGAGGGCAAGACCTATACCTGTCCAGAGTCTTTCTATCATTAAGCACAATGCCTGCATGCCTCAAATTCACCACCATTGTGCCTGTCCCCCAAAAATCTACAGTGACCTGCCTCAATGACTACCAGCTGGTTGCTCTCACCCCTGTTATCTCAAAATGCTTTAAATGGGTGGTCCTCAACCACATCAAAAACACTGTCCCACAGACCAACACCAGTTTGCTTACAAAGTGAACAGATCAACTGAAGATGCCATTTGTGTAGCTCTCCATTCAGCCCTCTCTTATCTGGGAAAATGCAACACTTACATCGGAATGCTGTTTGTTGACTATAGCTCAGCCTTCAACACCATCATACTGGGCAAGCTGGTTGACAAACGACATACACTGGGACTAATTCCATCCTTATGCAAGTGGATCTTGGATATGCTCATCAACCATCCTCAAATCATCAGACTAGGGAACCATACATTGCCCACCCTCACCCTGAATATCAGAATCCCCAAAGAATGTGTGCTGAGCCCCTTCCTTTATGCGCTTTTCACTCATGACTCCCAGCCCATCCATGGCTCAAATGCTATTGTTAAGTTTGAGGATGATACTACAGTCATCAGACTCAGTTCTGACAATGAAAAGCCTGAATACAGCTGGCACAGATTTAAAGGGGGGGCACACCTGGTGCGTGCCCCCCTGTCCAAAAAAAAAAAGTTTTAGTAATTCTGACTTGATTGTTTTGCACATACTGAGATATGCCTGTTGTTTTTTTAATTAATAACATTTAAAAAAAAAACAAAATAAATCATTATGTGGGACTGAGCTGAAGATTTAATGGTATAAATTTAAATTTAATAGTAGGTCTGAGCTTAGTTTTTTTTGGCTCATGACATGAATGCAGTGAAAAGCAAGTCCTGCTGGATTTTAACAGGGCCCGGGAACTTCATGCACCTACATAATAACATAGTGTATTCCTGGACTGCACTGTAGACTACATGTAAAAGGTGTGCACCATCCTTTTATGTTTATGGCATTGTTAACACGCATGTTCACAAGCCAAAATGATAAGATGCTGCAGCAGGCTTACTGCGTACACACACACACACGTGTTGGCTGTCTGGCTACTGCTCGTATTCATTAATAGGGTATCCCTGTACTTACTATATTCGGTGTATTTACATGGTACATGTGCCATTTGGGGGATGAGCCTCACTTTGATTTTACGACAGCGGCTGGATAGGTCTGTGAGAGATGTTGATTTTTTCATTGGCTCTGAAGAAAATCTGCTTTAAATCCCCTGAGTTTTGCAAACTAAGATTTAATATAGGACTTGTTCACATGCAACTCACACAATCATTGCATAGTTATCTCAGTCTATTAGACTCAGTTGCAGTTACTAACTTAAGTCTGTTAGACTCAAGTTAGTAACTGCAACTTAGATTGCAGTTACTAACTTTGTATTACAGACATGCAACTCTTGCAGTCTTTGTTTATAGTTATCTTGGTATTAAGCTCTGTCTTGAGTGGCCACTTACATTACCTCACTTTGCCTGGGTATATTCATTGTCTTATATGTACATTGAATGTCCTGAGCAGGAGCTCAGATTGCAGTTCCTTTTATAGTAATAATTAATTGATATAAGGTGTTTTGTGGTCAGTGTACTACACTGTAGTGTGTCATGGCAATGCATTATATGACAATGCAACTTTCATAAATATTACCATATATCAGCTGTAATTAATGTTCTACGCATATGCCTGCAACTCTGACAACATCATTTTCAGTGACTAATAAAATGGCTTTGAAAGTTCCGATTTTTAAAACATATTTTTGATATGGTAATTTTCTTTAAGATATTTCATTTAAAACATGTCTCTGACAGCTCAAAATGCATCTCTGGACATTTAAAAACTTCAGACCTTCTGGGGGTCTCTGGTGGCCCCTGGGCCCCCAGCATTACTGGGTTGATGTCCTCCCCCCCACATCCCACTTTCCTGGTTCCGCCTCTGTACAGGGAGGAGGTTCAGAACCTGTCAAAATATGGTGCACCACCAACAACATGGTCTTAAACAGCCAAAAGAGAAATGAAATAATTGTGGATTTTAGGACTACCAGGAAAATCTCACACAGTCTGTTTCATATCAACTCAGAGGAGGTGGAGAGGGTCCTCAGTTTTAAGTTTCTAGGCATCAACCTCATTGAGGACATTTCCTTGCATGTCAACACAGCAGCAGTAGTGAGTAAGGCACAATAATGCCTTTACTTTCTGAGGAGGATAAGGAGAGCCAACCTCCCCCAACAGTTACTTGTGAATTTCTAATTTCTACATGATTGGACCATTTTTACAACATTCATTGTGTGAGGAGAGAAAAGAACATCACAAAACTCATCACACACCCTGGGCACCATCTATTTCAGCTCCTCCCATCAGGCAGGCATTTCAGATCCATCCATGTAGACACAAACAGACTGAAAAACAGCTTCTTCCCCAAAATGTTGAATTATTAAACAACTTCTCAGTCTAACAAGACCCCAGTGTGCAATATTAGCAACGTGTGTCATGTGTAATATTTATCACATTCAAAACCTGTGCAATAACTTCATATATCATATTACTTAACTACACTGTGCAATATTTATATTATTTATCTCACTTATTGATTATCAGTCACTTACTCAACTGCTAATGTATGCATTTTGCACCCTCACTACCTTGACTTGTGTTATTTGATGTTTTTTTAATGTATTTATTTTTAATTAAAGTTGCTTTTTTCTCTTTTAACTAGTAAATTTTTATAACAGGCACAATTTGACTTGAGGAGGACACTTATTACAATTTTTTTTTGTTGGCACAATGACAAAGTTCTTCTTGATTCTTTATTCTTCTTGCTGGGTTTCAGTCACATGACTTTTCTTAGCGGTTTTACCGGAAGTGAAATAGCTGATGGTCTAAATGGCTGCTGTAGTGCAAACAACTAGCAATAACTTATCAGAGTATGCTCATAATCTCGAAGCCACTGCTCACTTTATATATATTCAGAAGATTGCTATGTGCAATGGAATTGACCCCTACAATCTGGAAAAGAAGGATTTGTCATACGATCTCAAAAACTACCCATCAGTTGAGTTCCCCAACATCTCAAACTATCTGGTGTTGCAGACATCCATCTACACTGCAAAACAGATGAAAGCATGGAAGAGTATGGAGGCTTACAACTTTTTTGTATGTGGCTGGCTGAAGGACCTTGGTATCAAGTTGCTGCCAAATGAATCCTGTATTGTTTTTGCCCATGTAAGTTTGTTTTTTTTAAGCTTTTCGTTTGTGTCTTTACAACGAAGCACTGCAAGTTGAAGTGCAAACAAACAACAGTTCACTTGATTCTCACTTGTGTTTGCTCTTATCTTGCAGGTAAATCATTCACAAAGATAATCAGAAACCCCTCTAAAAACCTGGATCCTAGTTAAACAAGACAGAGAAGTGATCATGGCACATTGTAACTGTATGGCTGGGTAAGAATTTTGTCACGACCTTCATGCATATGGACTTTATTATTCATGTTTGTTTTGATCGTGTGCACTTGCTTTGGTGGCTGATTTGTTTTATATTCTTCTGTACACCTTGTTAAAGACAACGAGACATGCATTGTTTTGAGTATGGCAGCCATCAAGTGAGGAGTAAACAAAGAAACAGCTGGGGACTTTAGCACTTCATGAGTAAAAAAGTACCATAAAATAATGACACAAAGCATGAAAAGTACTTGGAAAACACTAATGACATAGCTGAAAGGGTGTGACAGAGTGCTTGTCACTACAGTTGAGTATATGCTCTGACTGCCATGCCAACAAGCCTGGCTCTTTGGTGTTGTAATCAGGGTTTGGCACCCTGTAGACCTGAGTTCAAGACAGGGTAAGGTGACTGTTCTCCCACTTCACTACAGAGGGATATACAAACCTTTCATGAAGTGATCGCTGCAAACTTGAGTATGTTTCGACTCAGCTCCCTTTTATTTCAGTAAGATGTTCAAAAGCCACCTTTCTCTGCATATTTTTGTGAAATCCTGTGTTTGTTCACCCTTTTTTATTAGTTTACAGGAACCCTGAAGAAACTTTTTATCAGTTTCACGGTTTGATCGATTCGAACAACTTAAAACAACAAAAGGCATTTTTCATGTGAGCAATGCACCTTCTTTGTACAAACGCTTTGTCAGCTGAGCTTTGGTAGACCACCAGCTAAAGTTTTGAATAACTAATGAGGTGGATATGATGTCACATGAAACCCAGCAAAATTAGAGTTTTTCATAAAATTTAATTAGTACCTTTTAGAAAAGGTATAATCTCTGGACTAGTGATTTCCCCCCCATCCCCCCCAACTATCCTGATTTGTGTTTGTATAGCTCACAGCATTTCTTTTACATGTGACAGCCTCCCTTAGACCTGGGGGGATGACTGGAAAGCTCATACATGTCAATTCTTGGCAGTTCATGGCAGTTTTCTGGCTTATTGGTAGCTTGAGGATACACATTTATCAATGAGTTGCATTCTGAATTTATGTCCCATTCCTTAACTTCAGTGAGGTGCCAGCAGGCATATTGTATTTTATATAGTGATCAATTAAGAATCTATAATTTAATATATATTAATGTTTTGCCTGCATATTAAACAATGAAACAACAAAATTTTAATCCTCCGCAACCCGGCCCCGGATAAGCGGAAGAAGACAAGACGAGTGACAACAAAATTTTAATGTTAAAAGAAACTAGCTATGTACTGCTTGTCTGGTTGATAAGCAAAGAGTGGAATTTTAAAAACGATTTAGAATTTTTATAGCATATATTTAACACATCATGGTAAGCTTACATTATTTATTTATTTATTGATTTAACATCACAAGCACAAATAATTAAGGTTTATAATGGTTAAGATTGGTGGCACGGTAGTGCAGTGGCATTGTTGCCTCACAGCAAGAAGGTTCTGAGTTCAAACCTGGTGGCTAACTGGAGCCTTTCGATGTGGAGTTTGCATATTCTCCCTGTGCCTGTGTAGGTTTCCTCCAGGCACTCCGGTTTCCTCCCACAAACCAAAGACATGCGGATTAGGTCAATGGGCTACTTTAAATTGCTCATAGGTATGAATGTGAGTGTGAGTGGTTGTTTGTCTCTGTGTTAGCCCTGCAATAGATTGAGGACCTGTCCAGAGTGTACCCCACTTTTCACCCTAAATCAGCTGGGATTGGTTTTAGCTTCCCCCATGACCCTGAAACATAAGCAGTATAGATAATTGATGGATGGATGGATGGATGGATGGATGGATGGATGGATGGATGGACGAACGGATGGATAATGGTTAAGGCAAATGTGCTGTTTCTTTAAAAAAAATATTCACCACCACCACATTAACAGTGCATTCTTTTGATAGGAGTAATATCTTTTGAAAATTGAAAAATCATATTACCAAATAATCCAAATAATAAAATACTAAATGATGTAAAACTTTTAAAGTGTACCTTAATATAGGGAAATACCAAAATAGAAATACAAAATGTTCAAAGGGGCCACTGTCTCCAGATCCTTTTGAGTCACTTACCTGGGATTTTTATCATAATTTGCTTTTTTGTGTTCCTCTCTGGCTTCAGTATGATTATGTAACACTTAGGGAAAAAGATACAAAATAGCAAAGAAAAGCTTGATGCTAAAATTGCAAATATCTCAACGGCTACAGTGAACTTTCCAGGAGAGCTGACATAAGCTGGAATAAAAGTGATCCACACTGCACAAAATATGAGCATGCTAAATGTGATGAATTTGGCTTCATTAAATTTGTCAGGCAACTTCCGAGCCAGAAATGCCAATACAAAACATAAAAATGCTAAAATTCCAATATAACCCAGCACAGCCCAGAAACCTATGGCTGAGCCCAAATGGCATTCCAGAATTATTTTTTCCTTATAAAGCTTCAGATTTTTGAATGGGAAAGGAGGGGATATTGTTAACCAAAGCACACAAATAAGGACTTGTATGACAGTAAAGAAAAGAACACTGAGTCTTTGTTGTGGAGGTCCAAACCATTTCATGATATTACTGCCTGGAAGTGTAGCCCTGAAAGCAATTAACACTACTATTGTTTTCCCCAGAACACAGGAGATGCCAAGGACGAAGGTGATCCCAAACGCTGTGTGGCGCAGCATACAGGACCACTCAGAGGGCTGACCAATAAAAGTAAGTGAACAAAGGAAACACAGTGTCAGAGCGAAGAGCAGCACAAAGCTCAGTTCAGAGTTGTTGGCTTTGACTATTGGGGTATTTTTATATCTAAAGAAAATTATAGTTATTACCATTGTTATAAATGTACCAGCAATAGA
Source organism: Bagre pinnimaculatus (assembly GCA_028877455.1). Classification (NCBI taxonomy): domain Eukaryota; kingdom Metazoa; phylum Chordata; class Actinopteri; order Siluriformes; family Ariidae; genus Bagre; species Bagre pinnimaculatus. The sequence goes on along the minus strand of JAPEKL010000025.1, from coordinate 64,485,186 downwards.
AACAGCTGTTAGCAAAATTCCCATAGTTTCCTCATACGATAGATATTCAATTTCCTTTTGTACACATTTGTCCCTGTATAGATTTGGCCAGTAGTCTTGATAACACTGTTTACATGTAATAGAATCTGTAGAGTAGGAAAGAAAATATACAGAATGAAAAGACCTTGGAAAGACAGTGGACATAAGCACAATATATTACAGAATAATACATCCTTTTCAATACATCTCACAGTAGAAACAGGGAATCCATCATCTGGTCCCATATTTAGCAAGCTAATCCAGAGTACAAAATCAAACACAACTGCTGACAAATATGGAGAATAGCATTCTACTGTTACAAATACAGTGCCAGTTAAAAGTTTGAGCACACCTTTTATTCAATGTTTTTTTTCTTTATTATTATTAATTAAAATACACTTCATGTCTTAAAGTAATGAGGGACTGTAATTTCTCTTTACCTAATCGAGTGGTTCTTGACATAAAATGAATTACTACAGTTGTTGAATAAGGCTGTTTACTGCATTTTTATTATTTACTATTGACTGTTTGATGTATCAATCACATTAAGAAGGCAAAAAAGTCCACTAATTACCTTTTGACAAGGCACACCTGTTAACTGAAAAGCATTCCAGGTGACTACCTTGTGAACCTGGTCAAGATAATGTCAATAGTATACAAAGCTGTCATCAAGGTAAACAGTAGTTACTTTGAAGAATCTAAAATAACAAACATATATTTTTAATGTTGTTTTGTTTACCACGTAATTCCACATATGTTCCATGTGCTCTTTTATAGTTTTAATGTCCTCTATATTGTTCAATGTAGAAAATAGTAAAAATACAGAAAAGCCTATGAATAAGTAGGTGTGTCCAAACCTTTGACTGGTACTGCACATCTAAAAATAATATATAACTGTATATTATGTACAATAATATAGAAACACATTTAATGTGTATCAAAACAATGAAATAATGCTATTTAAACTAATATTGACATGATACTGTTTTATGATAGTATCATAAAATGAATATCATCCAGAAATGTGGATCCTACCAAACACTGAATCTTGTCTGATAATGTAACTCAGTAATGTAACTCCTCGGTCTGAGTCTTAGTAATTTTAAACACAATAGCACTTTCAACATGAATATGGGCCCTGGAATTCATACCTGAATATCCCAAGCTTTCAAAAAAATTATTTATGTTCATAACAACAGCCAAAAGGGGAAAAATGTTTTGGATTATATTTGTGTGTTTATATTGATGGTTTGTGTTTGTACCTGTCATATTACTGATGTGTCCTTCAGCACACTGTATGCAATCAAAGCAGCAGATGGGCTTTCCTTTCTGTACAGCCTTCCTTGTTCCAGGAGGACAGCTCTCACTGCACACAGATACTGGCACCTATGTTCAGGGAAAATGCAAGTTTAAAAAAAAGGGAAAAAAAGAATCATTTTAATATCTTTAACAAAAGGTCTGTAACAACAATAATTTAATTTTCTAATTGTATTAACAAATAACTTTCAACAGTATGTTGTAGGAACTGACTGATGTGAATTCCATTTATTGAAACCACTGTGCAATTGATTTTGTCTTTTACTAACCTTTGTGGCATTATTTGCCCACACAATATTGGCTATGTTTATTATTAGACGATCCTGACCAGGGAAAGTGGCATCATAATATCCAACAGTGATGAATTCACTTTTGGATTCTTTGTTTGCTTGCCAGTTTATAATCTCATATTTTGCAATTACATCACCATTTTCATCAAAATAAACTTCTTCACCATCTTTGGTATTGAATCGAATCCTTTTCAGGTGTTCTAAAAACTTAAAAACAGAGGAAAATAGGGCAAAGTTTATATATCCCTAAATGGTAAAAAAAAAAAAATCCCCAAAAGTTCTGGACTGTTCCCATAATTGAAAGTTATAGATGCTGTTGAATGTGTGCATTGTGCCATTATGTATGTGCCAAAGCTCTAAAGATAAAGTGTGGAATTAAAAAAAAAAAAATCTCTTGCTCACTGTGAAAGGATCAGGCTGCTTCTTTGTATGACAAATTTGTTTGCAACCAAGAAGGTTGTGTAGTGTATGGGCAATTGCATAAACTCCTTTATAGACATTGTTGAAAATCGGCATCAGGGACATGTCAGTGAAAGGGTTCGTCACCTCAGATAATTTTTCTTCTCCTGTGCACACTGGTGCATCATCGGATTCATTATGAGTGGTGTATTTACACTTAAAAAGTGTCTCCCATAACTGAATAAAAATGTCACCTGAAGATTCCAGTGATTTTATATCTAGAATGAAGTCCTTTAGACCTGTTACTCTTGTTTTGGGAATGGCTAACCCGATAGCTCCTTGCAGCATGTTATACTCATCTAATGTAACAAGTTCTGAATCAGAGATCCAGGCCTCTGTTCCCACCCACTGGTATCCAGTAATGTTGTGTTCAAAAAATATACGCAGCAAAATCTCCAGATCCCAGGTGTCAAGGAATCCCACTATCACTCGTGATGTGGATCTTTTGATTTGCTCAGCAATTCTTTTTACTTTTTTTTGTGAATAGGTTCTAAAAAATGGAAGAGAATATTCTATGCAGACACCCAGCTGTTCTGCAAACTCAGTAAATGAAGCCATCCCGTTGTTACCGTAGTCATCATCTCTTCTTATTGCTCCCACCCAGGTCCAGCCAAAGTGCTTTACCATCTCTGCAAGTGCTCTGCTCTGATAGTAATCACTGGGAATAGTGCGCATAAAGGAGGGATATTTCCTTTTGTCACTCAGACACTCACAGGTGGCATAGTGACTGATCTAAAGCAAATAACATGAAATTATTCATAACATTATGTGTGACTAATGCAGTTATACAAGAATATTTTTGTCCTACGTGGCCCCATTAAAAAATAAATTGCATAAATACTTACTAAGGGAATGCTGAAAGGTCCTATACTCTTGGCTATAGCCATAGACACAGATGAAAAGGCTTCCCCTATTATGGCTTGCACCTGGGCTGGCTTTGTGCAGGGCTCATCTGAGGCTGTGATATTTCCATTCAAAAGTGCCATAGCTATTTTAATGCCTATTGTTTCTGAACTACACGTGTCATAGATCTTGTAGCCCAATGACACTCCAGGCAGTAAAGATCTGTTGTTGTTGATTTCATCTACTGCAAAGATTAAGGACTGTGCAGACTGCAAGGCTGTAATATCAAGACTTTTCAAGAAATTCAGAGAAATATGCTCTGTTTTGTTAATCGTGTAACATTGTTTCATGTAATGCATGTTTAAACCATGTCTTAAATGTTCCTTTTTATGCTGCTTACCTCATGCACTTCACTGGTGGTGGCATGACCAAATAGGATAAATCTGTTGTCTCCCAGCTGCTATGTAATGGGAAAATCCCTCCAATTATGATATCACCATCTTTCCAAAGTGGTGGGTTTGAAGATGTTCTTCTTATGGTACAAGCAGTTCCATTAGCTCTGTAAAAATTAACAATGGTCATTACAACATGCAAAAGGGTGAAAATTGACTCCATCTACCTAACTAGCTAACGAATGGAGATAATATAGTAGAGCATATCTGGATTAACTGACTGTATAAGAAGGACTTATAATTTTTATACAGACTGAAAGGCCAATCCCTAATGGTTACGCATATGAATTGCAGTCATAGGAGGTGCGTCTTTCACAAATGATCAGCATTAATCTTCAGAATAGTGCTTTCCTCTAGTGTTTTTATCTGAGTATTATGGTGACTTTCAAGTTCATTTTGTGGTTTCTGCATATCATATAATAAAATAATGTAAACCATTTTATTAGAAAACACAGCTTGGGCATATAAGTGCACAGTTTTTAACCAAAATGCCAACCAATCATTCTCTTCTAAGACAATGCTCACATGTATCTATTTTATTCTTTTTCTTTTTACAAGCAGAAAGTGCTGCATCATGCCATAGACCTTGGTTTGGCCATTGCACATGAATGTGTCTGTATACATTTTACCCTCTATTCTGCAATGGCATGGACATGCATTTTCAATCCCATTTTAGTCTGGCAGACATCACTGGAAAAAGATCAGACTTGCCAGGCTTAATACTAACCTGAGACAAACATTCATAAAGTAATTAAGGGAGCACTGTATACAACCACAATTCCAAAAAAGTTAGGATGCTGTGTAAAATGTAAAAAGAAACAGAATGCAATGATTTTCAACTCAGTTTGACCTATAGTCAAATGAATAAAATACAAATACGAGATTTAATATTCAAACTGATCAACTTTTTTTTTCTTTTTTTTTTTGGTAAATGTACACAAATTCTGAATTTGATGCCTGCAACACCTTCCAAAAAAAGATGGGACAGGAGCATGTTTACCACTGTGTCATATCACTTTTTCTTTTAACACTACCAAGTAAGCATTTGGGAACTGAGGACACTAATTGTTGAAGTTTTGAACAGGAAATTCTTTCACATTCTTGCTTGATATACAACTTCAATTACTCAACAGTCCAGGGTCTCTATTGTAATATTTTATGCTTCATAATGTGCCACATAGTTTCAATGGGGGGTAGGCAGGCCAGTTTAGCACCCACACTCTTTTAGTATGAAGCCACACTGTTGTAACAGGTGCAGCTTGGAATTGGACACAATCTTGGAAAATGTTGCCCATTTCCCCTACCTTGGAAGTCATCTATCAACAACTGCTGATATTGATGTGGAAGTACAATACCAGCAAAGCTATGCCTGTGCAGCTTTTGGGTGGTTCAGGAAACAAGTTTTTGAAGAAAAGGACCTTCATCCTGAAACCAAGGTATGTGTCTACAAGGCAGTCATTATCCCGACTCTGCTGTATGCAAGTGAGACCTGGACAACTTACAGGCATCATCTGAAAAGCTTGGAAAAGTACAATCAATGTTGTCTTCATAAGATCTTAGATATCAGCTGGCAAGACAAGCAGACGAACATTAGTGTCTTGGAAGAGGCCAACAGTACAAGCATCAAAACCATGATTGTCCGGAACCATTTGTGCTGGACAGGGCATGTCCTACGGATGCCTGATCATTGCCTACTGAAGCAACTTCTGTTTTCCCATCTTTGGGAAGGTCAGTGGACACTGGGTGGCCAATGCGAGCATTTCAAAGACAATCTCAAGTCCAACCTAAAGAGATGTGGCACTGACATTGACAATTGGGAGGGGCTAGCCAAAGAATGCCCTGTTTGGAGGCATTTAACTGGTCAGAGAACTGAGAAGTTTGACCGGTCAGATCCTGCTAAAATAGAAACGTGGCTGACATTATTAAGAAAGGCACAGCCAAAGTAATTATTGTATTTCTTGCCTCCTTTGATATGAACATTCTAATAGAACAGCTTATTCTAAAGAATGTCAGTGGCTACCAGATGATTGGTGTTGA
>JAPEKL010000025.1:63935472-63948266 GCA_028877455.1 Bagre pinnimaculatus | reverse complement strand
TAAAAATTATGTCTTTATATTGGTCTTTTCTCATATTAATTGTCAGTTCACCAATTGAAATGGTAAAAAGCACAAATGCAAAACAAGACGAAACAAGAAAGAAAACAAACAAGAAGATACTTTCAGTTCTCCACAAGATGTGGATATGCTCATATTGACTGGTCTTATTGACTGCATGCCACCCATTTACTGTATAAATGGGTGTACATTGTAACAAGGATTCAAACATGAGGTCAAAATATATTTGAGACCTTCTGTGGGCTGTCTGCGGGACAATTTTTAACCCTGCTTATTCCCATTTTAGTCAATGGGACAGGTGTCAATCTTTCAATGTAATATTAAATTACATCTACACAAATAATTTTTTGAGTAGTGTTCTGTCTGATAAAAAAAAGGGCACAGTTGTTGAGAAGATTGCCTGTTTTCAACATGGCAGTCGAGCTATACTTTCAAACACAGCTCTAAAGCTGATGAAAATTCTGTAGCAAAGCCATGTCTTGTTCCACTGTTACCTGCTGTATCAGAACCACAGTGGGTGGGTGGGGGTGGGGTTCTTCTCTCAGCTACTGTAGTGGAAAATTATCGAGTAATTTTCAAGTAATTTTTAGATAAGTTATTTTTAGAAAAGTAAGCTTCAGAAACAGTGTCTCATGTTTATATAAGATGAAGAATGTTGTTTTTGTGTCACACTGTTCTGTTCTGCAAGGTTATCATAATCATCTGTACATTCAAAGATAGCTTGTTCAGAGATAAAGATAGCAGAGAAGATGCCCTGACCATAAGAGGAGATAAACAGGGGAACATATGATATGCAAGTTATGCTAAGCTCAATAAAAGGTAGTATTTGATAACAGAAAGCATTTCTCTGGGTGAAACACTCTGGAAGGCTACTTTAGCAAAAGTATACTAAATTCAGATTCTGCTTGCTTTCTTCTAAAATGTCTCAAGGTGTTGGTTTATTACGATTTTTCACCACAATTCCATGGGATTTTCAGCAGCATATCTTGAGTAGCAGGAATTTTCAGATCGTTATCGAGTCTGATGAGCTCCAAGGAGACAGAATGATTGATCGATGACAGGGGATCTCCCGCTGCCACTGATATCAAACAAACTCATGGTGAGGAAAAACTTTTTTCTTCTATTCTTGTAAATTAATGACAAATGATTATGTGTTGCAGTGAACTATAGTAGATATGAGTAGATGGTCAGACCCATCGGTGTGCATATTTTTATGAGAGAGTGAATATGTACCAGACTGAGAGAGAAAAACCCTTTCTGCTCTTTTTAAGTAAGATTTTGGTGGACTAGAAACCTACCTGTTATTGATGAGTAGCAGTAAGCAATTGTGATCACGACATGTTTGGGGTAAATGTGAGATTAAAACATGGTCTTTGCAGTTTCTCTGTGACATATATAAGATGGGACAGGAAGGAGCAAGCAATCAGAAACTGAGATAAGTCCAGAAACCTACCACCCTTCTCCAAACATTGAATTTATGTTAACTAATTATGGACCAGAGTCATGTAAGCAACTTAGGATGTGTGTAAAACAATGTGGTTTCCCAGAGGGAGGCAGTTTAAGTGTGCATCAGATACAGAATCCCGATTAAAGGTTGACATGAGTAGAGGAGGATAACATGAACAGGAAGAAGAAATATAGAATACAGGTTAATTGAGGTGCATTTAAAATGTAGCAAGTGGAAGCTGTGGTAAGAGATAAACAGGTCAATGCACATGTCAATGCACAGGTCAGTGCACATGTCAGGGTCAGTTAGAATGGCAGGGAACTAACCAGAATTCTAGTGCTTCTGTTCCTGTTTCACTTTGTTCAAAAAGCACAAAGGGGTTTTCAAAAAATTCTCCCCCTCAAAAAATTGTGAAAAAATAAGACACTACTGTGCCTATCACCTGGCAAGTGCCGGTGCAGTATAGAGAGAGAATGGAACATTGAAGAACAAATTGGCCAAATGCTGTAAAGATACAGGCGTGAATTGGGTAAAGGCCCTCCATATTGTGCTGTTTCATATGAGAATGGGTGAAACAGCAAAAAAAAAAAAAAAACAATCTCAGACCCTTTGAAATTCTGTTTGGCAGGCCACCCAACACTGGCATGGGTTCAGGGCCTAAACCACAAGCCCTAACTGTGTTGTGTGAAGATGAAATGTTGCATTATTGTATGGATCTCTTCTCCACTCTCTCTATCACATACAAGCAGGTGAAAGATGCACTTCTAGCCTCACACTGCAAGCGCACACCACTGTCAGGAGGAATAGAGGAGGATGAAAAGGGGAACCATCAAAAATGAAGGAGAAAGAGAGCAGTGAGTAGGTGAAGCTAGTGGGTTGTCACAGAGTTTTGGTGAGGTGGGAAGAGTGTGAAAGAGTGTCCCTACACCCAGAGCACACATATACATCAAGAATAGTGAAGTGTCACCCCCTAACAGCACCTATCAGTGTTTCTCCATCTGATGACACTTGAGAGATATGGTGATAAAAAATGATGCATGCCATCATAAGAAGTTACCAGATGGTGAAGATGGATCCAGAGGAGCTCCCAGACTGGCCTCCAGGGCCATATGAGAATTTTACCCCCCCCCTTTCTCGAATGTGAACAATAATTAACTATAGATAAAGTTTTGCTATATATAGAACCTTAGATATTTTTGCTTATGCGTATTGCTGGCTGAAGAAAATAATACAACAGTTATGTTTGATTTGTATAATGTGAATCTGCATATTTTCCTATTTGTTCATTTGCCATTTGTGTAGAGATGCCTATGTCTCACAAAAACAGCAGGATAGTTGCTTCTATTTCCCTGCTAATGAAGTGCCTGTTGAAAACCTGTATAGGAGACAAAGATAGAAAAAATGTATTAGGGAAAGTATTTTGCTTCATTATAGTTTTCAAAGAATTGGTAAAAGGGTGAATGTGTAGCAGAAAATTATAGAGAAATTTTCAGAGAATTTTTAGAGTAGCAATTGTTAGAAAAGTAAGCTTCAGAAACACTGTCTTATGTTTATATAAGATGAAGAATGTTGGTTTTGTGTCACACTGTTCTGTTCTACAAGGTATCATAAGCCTGTGTACGTTCAAAGATAGCCTGTTCAGAGATAAAAATAGCAGAGAAGATGCCCTGATCATGAGAGGAGATAAACAGGGGAACATCTGATGTGCAAGTTATGCTAAGCTGTATAAAAGAGGGTATGTGATAACAGAAAGCACTTCTCTGGAGTGAAATGCTCTGGAAGCCTACTTTGGCAAAAGTATAATAAATTCAGATTCTGCTTGCTTTCTTCTAAAAAGTCTCAAGGTGTTTATTTATTATGATTTTTCCACCACACTACGTAGCCGGTTGCAGCGATATCACAAATAGCAAACCAATATGAAGTAATGGCATAAACTATGGCTGCTAACAGTGGCTAAAGTTCATCACATAATTTATGATTGACTGTATGACCTTATTAAACAGTCTAAGTCGCTTGGTCAGGTTATCCAGTTACTCATTTTCAAAAAACTCCAGCAATTTAATGAGACAATTTCTCCATTCAGACATTTAACTTACTGCATCTAACTCAGATTTATTTCAGGGTATGCATGACCTGTCACTGTGGGGTGGTGGGGTCCAGTGTCTTTCCATGGAGCCCAAAATCCCTGACAGCACCTTTACCTCCAGCACCATGCTTGGTGGTTCGTATGAAGTGTTTGTTCTGATACGCTGTGCTTAATTTTCACAAAACATGGTGCTGTAGATGATGAACAAACATCTCCACCATGGTCTCATCAGTCCCAGGGATATTATTCCAGAACTTTTATGGTTTGTTTCAATGCAATTTTTCATACAAACTTCATACTCCATAGTCTTTTTTGGGGGAAAAAAGACGCTTTTCCTTAGCTACCCTTCTCTGAACGCCATACTTGCTTCATCCTTTTCTGATTGTGCTGTCATGAACATAAACATTTAATGCACTTCCAGAGGCCCATAAGTCACATGATGTAGCTCGTGGGGTTTTCTTCATATCCCTGAACATTAGATGGTCTGTCCATGTACTGAGTTTGCTGGGGCCCTCACTGCTGGGAACTTGGCAACTGTTTTGAGTGCTATCCAATTGTAAACTATTCTTCTCACTGAATAATTGTTTGTTTTATTTGGAGATGGCCTGATAACCTTTGCCAGATTGGTGAGCAGCAACAACTGATTCTCTGAGGTCATCACTGATGTCCTTTCTTCTGGACATGACAAAGAATGTTGTGGCAGCAGGGGCATGGCCAAGCATCAGTTTGTGAATGGAGGGTGGGGCTGGGGAAGGTGAATGGCTAAGTCATTACACCTGATGTAAATTAATGTGTGTGTGTGTGTGTGTGTGTGTGTGTGTGTGTGTGTTTGTTGCATGGATGGTGGAGCATAAAAGGAGGGGGAGAGCATAGAAAAGGTCTCTCCCAACCAGAACACATGTGTGTTTGGGGGGGGAGGGGGAAAGTATGACTGTGTGTGAGGAGCAAGTGATTAAAGCTGAAAAACAAAGAAAAATAAGGAAAATAAAGAGAGTATGTGAAATCAACTCCCGCCTGCTGTGCTTCTGTGCTCCACCCACATCAGGGACTGTTACAGTGGTGCCAAAACCTGGGAGTACAGCAGGGAACCACAACATAGAGTCCTCCCCATTCAAAAAGCTCATCTATGCCCTTACTACCACCCAGCAGAACCAGTATCAAGCACTGATCGCCCTCCAGAAGGAGCAAGAGGAACACTTTGAAGCTTTGATGCTGGCCCAGCAGGAAGATCTCCAGGCGTTCCAGCATCTGCATGCATCAGCAGGGGCTTCGACCATTACCACAGCAGGCACCCACACAAAGATGGGCCCACAGGATGATCTGGAAGCATTCCTTGCTCTCTTTGAACAAGTGGCCAAAAAGTGGGGGTGGCCATTCGAGCACCGTGCCATGTGCCTCCTCCCACTCCTGACTGGCAAGGCACAGTTTGCAGCACAGCAGCTCCCTGCTGACAGCTGACTGATGTATGCTGACTTGAAGAAAGCCATCCTGCAGCACTGTTAGATGCTTCCTGGAACAACATCATCAGTGCTTCCAGATGCTGGCATTGGAGGAGGTCAGTCAGCTGTTCGCATTCGGCCAGCAACTCCGGGATGGCTGCCGGCAGTGGCTGAGGGTGAAAGACCGCAACACCAATGGGATCATCGATCTGGTGGCACTGGAACAGTTAATCGCTTGACTTCTGGAAGGAATGCCGGAATGGGTCCAGTGTCATTGCCTGGCGTCACTAGAACGAGCCACTGAGTTGGCGGACGGCCATCTGGAGGTGGTTCTGATGGCAGGCAGATGAGGCGCCTCTCCTCACTTCTTCTCTCTCTCCTCCCCCCTTTCCCTTCCCCTCCACGTTCCCCCACCACTGAGGTGGTGGCTGGCTCCTCCCCAGCCAGCCCATTGCAATCGTGGTGTCCTTCCATCTCCCTCTTCTGTGTCTGTGTCATCTCCTCTTCAGGTGAGTGACACCCATAATGTCGGTACAGAGGGAAAGCCTGGACTGGTGTGCTGGCGCAGCGAGGAGTCAGAGCATCTCCAGAGTCAGAGCTCCACAAGGGAGGTGGGAGCTGTGATCTGGATCCCTGATGCACCAGATAACAGCAAGTGTTCAAGGGGATACATATCATGCATTGGTGGATTCTAGTTGGAATCAGACCTCAATTCACTAAAGCCTGGTGTAAGATGAGGCATTGAGGAGAGCACAAGCAGTGAAAGTGTTGTGTGTGCACAGGGATGTTCACAAATATCCTCTAGTGTCTGTCCATATTCTATTCCGGGGCCAAAAGCATAGAATTATGGCAGCGGTTAATCCTCGTCTCACCCACTCACTGATTTTGGGAACTGATTGGCCGGGGTTTCAAACCTTAATGGAATACATAGTAGGGAGTAGGTCCTGCAGTAAAACATCCTCGGGGGGATCATGTGGCATTGACTGGAGAAACTATCACAGAGCTGTCCACATCATCACTGTATCAGGGTGATATGAGGAATGAGGAGCAGTCCACCCCTCCTCCCTCTCTTGGGGATTCCCTCAAGGATTTCCCTTTAGAGCAGTCATGAGACAAGACTCTGCAGCATGCGTTTGACTAAGTGAGAGTAATTGAATGTCAAACTTTCCAGCCAAATGTGGCACCCATCTTCCCAAACTTTGCAATTATTAAAGACAGACTATATTGAGTGATGCGGGACACTCAAACCGGTGAATAACCCAGTTGTTAATCCTTCAGAGCCAGAGGGAACTCGTGTTTTAATCCTATGGCCAGACACTTAGGGCAGGATAAAACATTAGTTTTAATGTTAATGGCCCAGTTCTATTGGCCAGAGATTCATGAGGACATTCATCATTGGTATGCAGCCTGCCACGAATGCCAACTAGTAAATCCCGTGGCCACTCCAAAAGTGCCTTTGCACTCTCTGCCTCTAATCGAGACCCCCTTCAAGAGGATTGGTATGGATCTGGTCAGGCCATTAGATTGGTCAGCACAAGGATATTGCTTTATTTTAGTTCTGGTGGACTATGCAATGTGATATCCGGAAGCGGTGCCTCTCCGTAATATCTCAGTACACACTATTGTGGAAGCACCCTTCCATATTATCTCCCAGGTTGGGATTCTGAAAGAAATCCTGATGGACCAAGGCACTTCATTTATGTCATGCACACTGCACAAGCTGTATGAGTTCTTGGGGATTAAATATATCCACACCAGTGTTTATCATGTGCATACGGATGGTTTGGTAGAGAGGTTTAATCAAACACTTAAAAATGTATTTCAGAAGTTTGTAAGTGAAGATCCATGTAATTGGGACAGATGGCTTGAGCCCCTGTTATTTGCAGAACTAGAAGTCCTGCAAGCCTCCACGGGATTTCCCCCATTTGAATTATTCTATGGGTGGAAGCCACCTGGCATCTTGGAAGTGTTGCGGAAAAATTGGGAGGAGGAACCTTCACCTAGTAAGAATGAAATTCAATACATTCTCAGTTTGCGCACAAAGCTCCACACCCTCACACACTTAATCCAGGAGAATTTGAGGCAGGCACAAGAACATCAAGCCTGACTGTACAACAGGGGCATGTGGCTTAGAGAGTTCACACCAGGAGACAAAGTACTTGTATTATTGCCCACGTCGAGTTCCAAATTAATCACCAAGTGGCAAGGGCCCTTCTAGGTCACACGGTGAGTCGGGGATGTCGACTATGAGGTGAGGTGAATGGATAGGGGCAGGGCATTGCAAATCTCCCACCTCAACCTCTTAAAACTTTGGAATGAGGGGGTCCCCATGGTGTTGGCATCGGTAGGTCCAGAGAAGGTGGAGCTGGGGCTGGAGGTAAAAAAAAGTAACATCTCAAACCACTCCGATCCCTTGTGGAGACCACCTCTCACTGGCACAACTCATGGAGGTGGCCAAGTTGCAGAAGGAATTTTTTGACATGTTCTCACCCCTTCCCGGCCACAGCCACCTCATAGAGCACCACATTGAGATGCTCCCGGGGATGATGGTGCATAGCCACCCAAAAACAAAAAAAGGTAGTTCAGGATGAACTCAAGGCCATGCTCAAAATGGGCATAATGGAGGAGTCCTACAGTGACTGGAGCAGCCCAGTAGTCCTGGTTTCCAAGACCGATGGGTCTGTCTGGTTCTGTGTGGACTATAGAAAAGTCAACGCAGTGTCTAAATTTGATGCATTCCCAATGCCTTGCATTAATGAGTTGCTCAATTGGTTAGGTGCTGCTCGCTTTTATTCAACACTAGATCTAATGAAGAAATATTGGCAGATCCCCTTGACTCCTCTATCCCAAGAGAAAACAGCCTTTTCCATACTGTTTGGGTTACACCAATTTGTCACGCTTCCTTAGGGGTTATTGGGACTCCTGCTATGTTCCAGTGGCTCATGGACAAGATCCTCTGCCCTCATGCTGCCTACCTGGATGACATAATCATTTATAGCAATGATTGGCCGTGGCACCTGGAACACATTAGGGCCATCCTAGAGTCACTGAGGCATGCAGGTCTCACAGTTAACCCCAAAAAGTTTGCAATTGGGCAGGTGGAAGTATGGTATCTGGGTTTACACTTGGGTAATGGGCAGGTGTGTCCCCAAATTAACAAGACTGCAATAATTGCAGCCTGCCCAAGGCCTAAGACCAGAAAGGGGGTGAGACAGTTCCTGGGGTGGCTGGCTACTATCGTAGGTTCATACCTAATTATTCAGATGTCACCAGATTGCTGACTGATCTCACTAAAAAGGGAGCACCAGATCCAGTTCAATGGACAGAGCATTGCCAACAGGCTTCCACTAAGGTAAAAGCTGCACTGTGTGGGGGCCACTTTTACACTCCCCTGACTACTTTCTCCCCTTTATTTTACAGACAGCCGCATCGGACAGGGGGCTGGGGGCCATTTTGTCCCAGAAGGTGGAAGGTGAGGAGCGTCCTGTGCTGTACATCAGCTGCAAGCTTTCAATGCGTGAAAGCAAGTACAGCGCCATCTAAAAGGAATGCCTGGCCATTAAATGGGCAGTCCTCGCCCTCTGATACTACCTGCTGGGGCACCTTTTTACCCTCTGTTCAGACCATGTGCCCCTCCAGTGGCTCCACTGCATGAAGGATGCCAATGGGTGGATCACCCATTGGTATCTCGCCCTCCAGCCATTTAAGTTTGAGGTGGTCCACAGGCTGGGGGCACAGATGGTGGTGGCGGACTTCCTGTCCCATCTGGGGGGAAGTCCACTGCAGGCTGGATGGCTCCCTGGCCTGAGTCAGGCGGTGGGGTTAAGTGGCAGTGGGGGTGTGGCCAAGTGTCAGTTTGTGAATGGAGGGTGGGTTTGGGAAAGGTGAGTGGCCAAGTCATTACACTTGTTGTCAATTAACATGTGTGTGTGTGTGTGTGTTTGTTGCAGGGATGGCAGAGCATAAAAGGAGTAGGAGAGCAGAGAAGAGGGGCTCTTCTGACCAGGACACGCATGTGTGTGTGTGTTGCGTGTGTGATTGTGTGTGAATAAAGATGAAAAGCAAAGAAAATAAGAAAAATAAAGAGTGTGTGTGAACATCAGCTCCCGCCTGCTGTGCTTCTGTGCTCCACCCACATCAGGGACTTTTACATACACTTACTTAAGTTCATCTTTGGCTGGATTGAGTTGAAGTAAAAAAAAAGAAGACATCATTCATCATCAGTGTCGCAGTTCTCAATATTAAATTGAATTGCTGTCCTGAATCATGAACTGAATCATGAATTGATTCGCTGTCCTGAAATTGAATCACTGTCTTGAATCATGAAATGAATCATCAATTGAATCACTATCCTGAATCACCTGAAGTGCATAAAATCTACATGCCATCTCTCAACAAGTTTTACCTTCAAATAGCCTGACCTATGTCTAACAGATTTTATCCTGTTTACGGTGGGTGTTCCCACCGTGAAAGGGAAACCAGTGGAAACTGAAAGAGTGAAAGTAATTATCATGCTGTTACCATGTGAATAGTCTTTTATGAATGCATAATTGCTCACTCAGTGCTCTGACTCCAGTGTGACTGAGGAAGGTAACAAGTTTTATGTTTCATCTAATTTAGGTAATTTAAAAACTATAATATGATTTGGCAGTGGGCACATAGGAAAGTGTAAAGTACAAAGTTTATGTCAATATGTTTATCATACTTGCATGATTAAAAAAAAACTCATGAAGATATTTATCTAAATAAATGACCTACTCATTCTAAACCTGCTGAGCTTCGCCGGCGAAGCTCTTGACTCCAAAGGGTTAAGAAGATTTTAAATGTCTAAGTTTAAATGTGTAATTTCTACCATCTAAGCATAAAGATTTTTGTCCTCAAGTGTGTGTGTGTACAAGACTGGTTGCATTCATTCAGTATCTGTTAGATAATGTTTGCATCCACTCAGCTTCAAGGTTTTCACATATTCAGGCTACAAAGAGAGCAAAAAAGGGAGGAAAAGTGCTCTTCACTGAAGAAACATTATCTCTTTTCTAGTGAGAGCCTTATCTTGCAAGATTGAATAAAACCTATTTCTTCTGTTGCTTCAGGTTCTGGGTTTCAGCATGTTATTTTTTTTCCACCACAAATCCCCATGGTGTCTTGGATGTCATTAGAGAAAGCTGGGAGGAGGGACCTTCACGAAGCATGAATGAAATTCAGTATGTTCTTGACCTCAGAGCAAAACTTCACACACTGATTCACCTAACCCAGGAGAATTTGCTCCAGGCACAAGAACATCAGTCCTGCCTATACAACAGAGGGACACAGCTAAATGCATTTGCACTGGGAGATAAAGTGTGCATTTTACTACCCATGTCAAGCTCAAAATTACTCGCCAAGAGGCAAGGGCCATTTGGGGACAGATGGCAAATTGGGGAACTCGATTATGTGGTCAGGCACATGGATGGGTGGGTGCACATCAAATTTACCACCTCATTCTCCTGAAACCATGCAGAGAGGAGTTTCCTGTGGCTCTGGCAATGGTAGTTCCTGAGAGGGTGGAGCTGGGCCCAGGGGTAAGTCCAAAAGGTGTGACCCAATTCACCCTGGACCCCTATGAAAACCACCTCTTGCCATCCCAGCGAACACAGGTTATCAGGTTGCAGGAAGAATTCCAAGATATGCCCCCCCCCACTTCCTGGGCACACTAACCTCATAGAGTGACACATAGAGACTCTCCCAAGGGTGGTGATGTGCAGCCACCCATATCAACTCCCTGAACACAAGAAAAATGTGGTTCAGGATGAACTCAAGGCAATGCTCAACATGGGGTAATTGAGGAGTCTCACAGTGATTGGAGCAGCCCAGTAGTGTTAGTTCCCAAGACCAATGGGATGGTCTGGTTCTGTGTAGACTAGAGAAAAGTCAATGCAGTGTCTAAATTAAACATATATCTGATGCCTCACATTGATGAACTCTTTAATCAGTTAGGTGCAGCTAGCTTTTATTTGACACAGGATCTGACAAAGGGCTATTGGCAGATCCCCTTTACTCCATTATGTCATTAAAAAAATAAAAAGGTCTGTTCCACTCTGTTGGGTTTACACCAATTTGTCACTCTTCTGTTTGAGTTGTCTGGGGCCCAAGCGACATTCCAGCATCTCATGGACAGAATCCTCTGGCCCCAAAGTACATCTGCCACTGCCTCTTCAGATTATATTATTATTTATAGTAATGACTGCAGCAACATTTACAACATCTAAGGGCTGTCTTGAGGTCACTGAGACATGTGGGACTCATGGCAAACATGAAGAAGTGTGCAATTGGCTGGGTGGAAGTACATTACCTGGGCTTCCATTTGGGTCATGGTCAGGTGTGTCCCCAAATTGATAAGACTGCAGCAATTGTGGTTTGCCTGAGATCTAAGACCAAAAAGAGGGTGAGGCTGGGGCTGGCTGTCTATTATAGGTGGTTCGTGCCTAATTTTTCACACATCACCAGCCCACTGACTGACCTCACTAAAAGGGGGGCACCAGTTCCAGTCCAGTGGAAGGAGCTGTACAAACGGGCTTTTGCTCAAGTTAAAGTGGTTTTGTGTGGGGGTCCACTGTTGCATTCACCTGACTTTTCTCTCTCTTTTGTTTTACTGATCGATTGATCAGACAAAGGGCTGGGGGCAGTTTTATCCCAGGAGGTAGAAGGTGAGGAGCACCCAGTGCTTTACATCAGCCAAAAGCTCTTGATGCAAGAGTCGAAGTACAGCACCACAAGGAAGGAGTGTTTGGCCATCAAGTGGGCAGTCCTCACTCTCCAGTACTCCCTGCTAGGATGCCCATTCACCCTCTGTTCCAACCAAACTCCATTCCAGTGGCTCCACCACATGAAAGATGCCAACACGCAGATCACTTGTTGGTATCTAGCCCTTCAGCCCTTGAGGTTTGAAGTGGTCCACAGGCCGGGGGCACAGATGGTAATGGCAGATTACTTTTCTGCTGGGGGGTGGTCAGCGTCAAGCTGGACAGCTCCCCACCCTGTGTCAGGCATTGAGGATATGTGGCAATGAGGGTGTGGTGAACGGCAAGGAGTCAGGTGGAACCAGCAGGTAACATGTGACAAGTAACACCTGTGTCTAATTACTGGATGTCTATTAATGTGTGTCTGTGTGTCTGTCAGATGGCCAGTAACAAGAGAGAGCTGCATTCCCCAATATGTGTGTGTTAGTAGTCACTGAAAAGTGAAAGTAAAAATAAAGCGCACTTTGAACTGTAGCGTCTACTTCCAGTTTTTCACTGCCCCAACTTAGGAAGTTGTTGCAGTGGACACCCCCCCACACACACACACACACACACACACACACACAGAGAGAGAGTGGTGCCTAGAGACTTTTTTTTAATTAGAAGCCTTTATTTGATAGCTCTGTGTTACTAAGGGAATTGGCAAATGAGTAAACTGGTAACATCACAAATGGATATCCGGTTTCAGTGCAAATGGCTGTGGCTAGCTAAGCCTAATTTTAGCAGTATCATAACTTTTAAAATGAATAAATAGCTATTATAAATTTTTATTTATAATTTAAATGTGTGGGAGGCACATAGGGCACTTTCTGTGATTGGCAAACAGCATTTATTTTTGGGGTTTGTTTGTCTTTTAGTCCATGCCTCATGCACAACCTCAGCTGGATGTGTCTTTTTATATTTCTACACAGTTAACAATGCAAAATAGTGATTTTCTTGTATTCATCCATCCATCCATTCATTATCTGTAGCTGCTTATCCTGTTCTACAGGGTCGCAGGCAAGCTGGAGCCTATCCCAGCTGACTAT
>JAPEKL010000025.1:61557713-61569625 GCA_028877455.1 Bagre pinnimaculatus | reverse complement strand
CCCGTAGTCAGCTGGGATAGGCTCCAGCTTGCCTGCGACCCTGTAGAACAGGATAAAGTGCCTACAGATAATGAGATGAAATGAGATAACTGTCAGCGCTGGTGTTATCGAACATTTAAATAATATTGGCTGATATTGAGTGGTATATCAAATATATTCCATTCAGCTAGCATGATATTGAATGAGTTGAAGACGAGTAGCTGAATGGGATATATCTGATATACCACGAAAAAAATCCAGCCAATATTATTATTATACATACACACTCTCTTTTCCAGTTTTTCCATGTCCGTTGGTATGTTTTTCTCTTGTAAATACGTGTGAAGAATATCTAATGAAGTTTTGGTAGCCTTTCAGGTGTTCAACACGTTTTTTCTTTCCCAGTGAACAAAGAAATGCTTCTGCACATGTGTAGCAGAAAACTCTCATTGATTATTCGCATCAGCTCCGACGTGTGACGTCTTGACAACCGTGCAATATTGTAAACCATATTCAACGCTCATTCTCCATTAGGTAGAGTGATGTAATACACGTAGGATAAGCGATATGCTAACAATATTGCATGCTATCGAACCAAATGAATGAAACCCGCTAGAAGGGACTAGAACACATGTTTTTATTCCATCGAAAAAGTGTCCTGTATGTATAATAATTGTGAATACTGTGATGTACACAGTGTTTAACACAATTCCGTCACTTGCCTTTCCCTCTGCACCGGAATCACCAAGTTGTTTTTGGAGCTGTTCCTTTAGTCAGGTTTGACTATTAGGCAGTGAAGAATTTAGTTTACAGCTTCATTCCAGCAGTTTTCCCAGGAGCCTGGGAGTTACCGTACACCCTTCCCAGGCAGCTCCTTTGTGGAAAAACTGATAGAGATAAAGGTAGATCTGATTTATTTATATCATATAGGAATAAAAAACAATCAGCTTTTTTTTTGGAAACGTTCTGATTGACAGCTCTGTCCAACTTGTGCACTCGTCATATGATTTCTAAGACCTATGGTTCAGTTCAGTTATGATTAACGTCAGGAAGGCAAATTGAAAGTAACATTTGAGAGACGCCTGGAGACTTGCAAAGTGTCTTCAAATCCCCCTCGCATGCCCTGTAACCACAGAAAAACTTCCTGCTGCTACCTGAATCAGTCCTGTGTTCCAGGCTCCCTCTGAGAGGAAAACGGCCTCCAGGCATTTCATACGCTGGAGCAGAAAAAGCTCCTTTTGTGAAGGAAGAGAGCGTTTGGATGTGCAGTCAAGAAGGGCGCATGTGGGTGTCAGGGTGTATGAGAAATCCAGTTCGGTTCAGTTTTTTGAAAAAAAAAAAAAAAAACCACACACACACAAAACATGTGGTTCTTGAGTTGTCCCCTGTGCTCTCTCTCTCTCTCTCTCTCTCTTCCCTGTCCCATATGTCCATCTGGTTTATGCATCGTGTCCCGGGTGTCTGTGGTGCTCTTGTTAAACTGAAGAGGCAGGGGATCTGAAATGCAGCCACTATGGAACTATCACATCTGAACACACTATCCTTCATCTCTCTGTCTCACGCCGGCAGCCATGTTGCTCCTCTGAGCTCTGAACTGAAGGGAAGGGATGGAGGGAGTGTAGGTCATCTGTGATTGAGAGAGACTGACTCATGGGCATCATAAATAATCCCAGCACTAAAATACGCCTGCTGCTATGGCTTCTCCATGGCTGATTCACATCGAATGCTTCTACTGCTTCTCTTCTCACACTACAGATCCCCATGATTTATCCTGGTGCTGTACATCTCACCATTTCTTCAGTGGATAATCTCACGTGGATGCAGTGTTGTAGTCGAGTCACTAAACCTCGAGTCTGAGTCCAGTCTCGAGTCCCCAGTGTTCAAGTCGAGTCCGAGAACAACACTCCAACCACACCATTTGACGGTGGCTGTTGCTGCCTTTATGTGAAAGCATTTCTGCTACTGTATTGGACTAACGTTGCTGTTCGACCGCCCCATTTTAGTTAATAGGCTACAGTTAAAAAGCTTGTTCATTGCTCAGCAAGCCCCACCCACTATCAACAGGGCAAATAATATGAGAGAGAGTTAACACTAGCTAGTTCATCGCTCAGCAAGCAAGCCCCGCTATCAACAGGGCAATGAACATAGCGTCTCACTTCCTTCTCTGGGTGGAGTCTTACCAAATGATGATTGAAGTTCGAGGTTGTCCCCGTCATCTCCTTGATAGTTCTTCTACATATGGAACACATAGCAGTGCATTTTTTCCCACGGCATGAGAAGTCTGTATAAGCAAAGCAGACAATCCTAGGGGCGTTCTCTCCAGGCATTTTAGCGCCATTAACATTAGTTTGTTCCTGAACATGATGTATGAACAGATGAATGTGCATTCTATTGCACAAAATTAGTGTAAAAATTAATGTAGGTATAAATGTCTTATGCCAAATGTTACAAAATATAAAGAAAAACATCAGACTCCTTGTCTCCAATTTAAGAGTCCGAATGCAGTTAATGCACAAGTCTGAGTCATCAGCGCTCAAGTCCAAATCAAGTCACGAATCCTTAAAATTAGGGCACGAGCCAGACTTAAATCCAAGTCCTGGACTCAAGTACCATAAGCCTGCCTGGATGCTGTCGATTTCTGCCAAAGAACTGCTGCCATGATCATAAAGATTACCCTGTTTTGTTTGGGTGGCATGGTGGTGTAAGTGGTTAGCACGGTCGCCTCACAGCAAGAAGGTTCTGGGTTTGAGGCTGGCAGGGGCCTTTCTATATGGAGTTTGCATGTTCTCCCTGTGTCTGCATGGGTTTCCCCCACAGTTCAAAGGCATGCAGTTAGGTTAATATGGGACGGCCTTGGGCTGAGGTGCCCTTGAGCGAGGCACCGAACTCCCAACTGCTCCCCGGGTGCTGTTAGCATGGCTGCCCACTGCTCTGGGTATGTGTGTGTGTTCACTTCTTCAGATGGATTAAATGCAGAGAGGAATTTCACAAGCGTGTGATGAATAAAGTTGTTGTTGTTCTTCTTCTTCTGTGCTCATCCCAGCCAGGACTCTTGGGCTGCTCTTTGTATTGGGTTCCTTTCAAGGTTTCTACATGACATCTCGGGGCATTTTTTCCCCCTCAACACTCTCACTTCTGGCTCACTCACTATTGATCTAAATATACATCCAATTTTTTTTTTTTGTAAAGTATGATCCAGAGTAATTACTGTGTCCAGTCGTTCCTGGGTTTTTCACTTTTACACGATTACAAAATTCAATTGCAAATTGTGAAACATCCAGGTATTTACATCAAGTCTTAAATTGGTTAGTGTTTTTATTAGTGGATGTCTTTTTGAAATTTACTTTTGGTTGTTGTGGTGCAAGTATTTCACATTTCACATGCTCCCAAACCAGGGGCTCACGTTACAAATCGCCAAAAATAATTTCACACATCTGGAAACAAAAACAAACAGGACTTGAACAGAAACAGATGAGATTTTTCAGGATTTTAAATCATTGTTAAATTGTGAGGTTTAAAAAAAAAAAAATCAGCATGTTGGATTCGCTTCCAGTTTGGGTGATATGTCTGTCTCTGGAGAGGAACCAGACTCAAAAGTGAACCCATCCTCTTCTGGGTAACACCAGATAGTTTAGATGATAAATCATTACAGAATACAGGTGTAGAAGATAAATAGTGTGTTTAAAGTAGCGATGAGAAGTTTGTATCTTTTTACTGACTCGGATGTTTGAATCTTGTTTAGTAAAATGAACAAATCTTTTTAAAATCTTTCGTTCATTGGAATGAATGAATGTGTCAGTGTAGCTGTTATCTGAGTGATGATGGAGTACGGTTTTCAAAGA
Source organism: Bagre pinnimaculatus (assembly GCA_028877455.1). Taxonomy (NCBI): domain Eukaryota; kingdom Metazoa; phylum Chordata; class Actinopteri; order Siluriformes; family Ariidae; genus Bagre; species Bagre pinnimaculatus. The sequence goes on along the minus strand of JAPEKL010000025.1, from coordinate 61,565,804 downwards.
CGTAGAGCAACATGATTTGCTTCACTTAGAAGAAAATAATGTAAAAGTTCACTTTTGTGAAGCTCTTAAGCAAAATTTTAGACCATAGTCTTTTGAGTTATTCACTTGAAATGACGGAGTACTTCAGTTGCCCATATGAGAGTCAATTTAAAAAAAAAAAAGTATGACGGCTATTCAGTTTATCCTACCTGCTCACTGAAGACTCATAGTGTATGAACTCCGTTCTAAAGAAAAAGGCAAATTAAACATCCAGTCATTAAGTAGCTACAGTACATGACACACAGCTAGCTAGCTACAGAAATGTTCTAGTTGACCAGCTAACGTTAGCAAACTTTCCTCTCGTCTCCAGTAATAGTGTTGGTCATGTTACTGCTGTAACGACATGAATAATGCATTAGACGCTCAGACACGGAGACGCACGGTGATGATTCGTGAACAAATCAGTCGTCCCTACATTCAGAATACGCAGCGGTCCACGTGAGAATTTAATGGATGACTCGGATGCGAAAAGACCCGTTCGTGAACGAATCTGAGCCTGAGTGGCGGCTATGTGTGTCCTAGGGAAAAATGAACAAATCACTCACCGAAAAGACTCGTTCCTCCCAAATCATACAAAAGATCAGAGGGGAACCGTCAGGACCTTCTAGGCCTTCAGAGAAGACCCAAACATCTCATTTAAAATGTTATATTTAATTTCTTTCATTCTTTCATAATTTCATTATAATTGTTCTCTTTTAATTCTAATTCGGCCTCATTTCTTGTCAAATTTGCTTCAGAAATGAAAGGGTTACTGTCCTGAAAACATTAAATCCGAGTTATCCAATGAGATTGTTTTGTCTGTTGTCTCTAAGCTGAGAAGAGTTTCGAGCTGCTCACTCATTAGTTAGGACTTCATTGCCGGGACAGAAAACCATGGCAGCGTATGTTTATGTAGGAAGTGACAGATGACTGATTAACCAATCAGATTTTGATTTATAGTGGGCGGGACCAAAACATTTTCACCCTAGGCCTTTTCGAAGGCCAACGTGAGCTTAACCGCGAGTCAGCGCAGCAGTGACGTCACCTTCCAGTCGGTGTAGCGTTCATCAATAGTGTTGGCGAATGCTAATAAAGCAGTCAAGCCAGTGCTATCTATCGAGAGCAAGTAGCACAGGCTAACGACCGAGAAACTAAGATTTTTGTCTCCAGACTCTTCTTCCACGCTGCACGCTCGCTATAGTATTTTTCAATCAGACTTAAGTATTCATTTCCCGATGTAATTTACTTAGCTACTTTTAAAATCAACATCAACAGCGAGACACAACGGAGCGACCTGGCAGCCTGCCGCTAATCCCGTGCAAAATCCTTCGCTCTGTTGCTTTTTTGATGTCTGGCTAAGTTTTGGCTGAACTCAAGTCCCAGCTCTAATAGTAACGGTTCGCCACTGCCAAAGATTAGTTCAAAATAAATTAATCATTCTCGTACAACATATGGATGTTCAGTATGAGAAGATTTCTGGAACGAGCACAGAACATTAGTACCGTCTTTATCATTTAAAAAAAAGAAAGAAAATCTACAGCATCCAGGTGAAATTATCCACTGAGAAATGGTGAGACTTGGGCTTGAACTGTTTCTGTGGAGTGTAAATCTTTTATCCATGTGGGACCAGACCATCCACAGTATAATGCTCCAGGCAGAAGTAAAGCATCAGGATTTTACAGTTCAATTACTTCAAGTCCTCTATGGAGAACATCCAGGGCAGCTGCAAATGTTAAATTTACTTCCTGCTTTTCCCGCTGTCAGTTTTCATAGGATATTAAATCAAGTTTAAAATCAAATATATTTAATTTACTTGGATGGACAGTCTTGGATGCCTGAAACTTGATCAGAAAGTGATAAATCTATGTCCCTTGCACTTGAATCAGCTCGACTGGATTGGTCAGATTAGGGCTGATCAACAGAGACTCGAACCAGATGTGAGTTCTGACTGTAATCTACAGAGTGTTCTATAAGTCCAGCATAATTGGAGCAAAATAATTTTTTTAAAAAGCAAAACAGAAGGTTTTATTTCGAGAACTTGCTCAATATGTCCACATTTTTCTCAATTCACAGATTCCTATAGGTAGAATTACTTGGTTCCAGTCTTCCTTGCTCAGATACATCATGCTCTGTACAAACTACATACATCAACCCTGTGATAATGGACTTACGGGGCACTCCATGACCTTTAAAGTATGAAATAAAACTGCTACGGCGTATTATTAAATTGTGTTGCCTCTTAACTGTGTGTTTTTCCTCCCTGACTGGAGGAAATCATTCATCTTATTGCAAATTATAAACAGTTAAAAGTGACCAGACGTCTTTTCTACTTTATCTCTGTAGGACCATGAAATGAATTAACTCTGCGTGAAATTGAAATCAAATGTTAATGTGTGTGTTTTGGACACTCGCACTGCTTCCCAGCTCTGTTCTGTTCGTCAAATTGATTACGTTACTTAAAGATGAAAATTTCAAGAAAATCCATGCACTTCCTGCGCAGTCTGGTTTCCTCGTTGTGAAGAGCTACTTGTTTGGCCTTGCTCAGCTCTAATACATCTCCCAGATGCAAAGCGAGTGTTTTTCTTCCTCCTACTCCATATCTCCATCGCCAAACTCTAAGTATATGTGCTCGTATGACAGCGTTTTTCAAAAAGGAAGCGTGAATATGACACGTACACGCAAACCCATTTTTGGGATGAGAAGAAATGCCCAACATAGGTGCCTTATTATTTTGGAAAGGATTGCATGTCTAGGAAAACGATAACTCTATTCTCCAGACAAGAGTTTTATGAATGTCTCAAAAAATGTGGGCGACAATGTTGCTCAAGCGGAGGAGTATCCTTAAGTTTTACAAATGTTTCTTAGATATACACCAAATATTTACACCAATCAGCCGTAAAATTAAAAACACTGACAGGTGAAGAAGTGACTAACATTGATTATCTCATTACAGTGGCACCTGTCAAGAGGTGGGATATATTAGGCAGCAAGAGAACAGTCAGTTCTTGAAGTTGATGTATTGGAAGCAGGAAAAATGGGCAAGTGTTAAGATCTGAGCAACTTTGACAAGGGCCAAATTGTGATTGCTAGATGACTGGGTCTGAGTATCTCCAAAATGGCACATCTTGTGGGGTGTTCCTGGTATGTAGTGATTAGTACCTACCACAAGTGGTCCAAGGATCCAAAGGACAACCAGTGAACTGGCAACAGGGTCATGGGTGTCGAAGGCTCATTGAGTCACACTAAAGGCTAGTTCATATGGTCCAATCCCATAAAAGTTGGCTAAAACAGAAAGGTGTCAACATTAACTTTGTCAGCAGTTTGTGCTACAGTAGCTCTTCTGTAGGATTGGACCATATGGGCTAGCCTTCGACACCCATGACCCTGTTGCCGGTTTACCAGTTGTCCTTTGGATCCTTGGACCACCTTTGGTCGGTACTAAACACCGTATACTGGGACCACACTACATGATGTGCCATTTTGGAGTTGCTCAGACCCAGTTACCTAGCCATCACAATTTGGCCCTTGTCAAAGTCACTCAATTACGGTACACTTGCCCATTTTTCCTCATGGCTGATCGGTGTGTCGTCAGAAATACCGTACATGATTTAAAGTATCAAATGTAAGACCACCTCATAGCTTATGTAGCTAACTTAAAACAACTTTTCATTAGCTAGATATGTGTTATACTAAAAGTGATAGCATGTTATGGCCCCCAAATGTAATGGATTCCTACTTTGGCTAAAATGCACCACTGAACACACCCATGCACCAAGTTAGTGCACAGGGATATCAGTTCACTGCTCAAATTATGACAAACCTCAAGCTTGGATTGATGCCAAAAGAAGTTTGATTCATTCTGACCAGACTGCTCAAACAGAAGAACTTGCCTCATATTTTATTTAACTTCAGAGTTCATTACCATGCGTGAATAAAATTGGCAGATTCCGTGGCATTTGGTGTAAATTTCTGCTGCTCATGCTGTGAAAAAACCTCATTTGTGTCAAAAGAATGTGCATTTGGGTTACTTGTACATGCAGTGTGAAGACATTCTGCCTGTTAGTTCCTCATTAGGCAGGAAAACTCAGTGGGGATTCTTTGTTAAAGAGAACTGAGCTGCTGATGGAGGACGACGACTTTAATAACTATCTTCCATTTTATGGAGATGAATGTGCTGATGATAAATGAGAAAGAGAGAGAGATTTTCTGGTATGAAAAAGCAACTCTGCTTTTATTGCTCCTGGGCTCTGTATGTTGGTGTGGGTGTGTGTGTGTGTGTGTGTGCACACGTGCAACATAGCTGGGATGGAAAGCTGTCACCGCCCAAGTAATGGATCAGCATGAGTGTGTGTGTTATGAGCACACAATAGCTGTTAAACAGGGGGCCATGTTTTTTGATGGTGATGAGACACCTGTTGCCTCAGGGTGAGAGGACTTGTGAATTACTGCCTTCTGCTGAGAAACACACACTCTCTCACACACGCTAAGTTCATGTAATACAGGGATGTGTGTATTCAGGTAAATACTGGGCTAATAAAAATAAGGTTGAACTTCTTCCCATCCACACCGTCTTATTTGCTATTATACACCCATATGGTGAATTCTCAAATCTTATTAGCCAATTAATTTGTATCTAATTCTTTCGGCTACAGTAGTTGTTGTCGTTGTCATCGTCATCATTGGCTGTCCATTGCTAGTGATGATGACTGCTTCTTTAGGATGTGCAGAAACAGAGATGGGCCGCGAGGCCCGCACTAGAACTCCTCTCCTAATGAAATGCCTTGCACAGTAAGGTAAGACAAATGATGTCATGCCCCCATCGTGTTGTCTCTCTGGACCTCCAGACCTGATGCCAAGAGGTGCACAAAAGTGCTACAGACCTCACAGGTATGGAAATTGCCCCGCAGTAACAACTGACTTGCCAAGTGATGCCATCTGTTGGCCATTTGATTGGCTCTTCCACATGCCATCTGGTGGTGTGCCATTGACTCTGTTGGGTTCATCTGCCACTTTGCACCGAAAAGCACCCTGGTGCTAGCACCTTATTGGTGATGTACTATTTAAACCATAGCTGGAACCCAGGCAGGTGCTAACACTCCGGGTCAGAGCAGACCTGGGAGCAATGGTGATTAAAGGGTAACTCCACTTTCTCCAATACTCAAGTCATCCCAGACCTGAGACTCACCACTGGTTGCAGTTTAAAGTCATACCCAGGACTAAGAATGACAGTATAATACATTATGGATAGAAATAGAGAATAGAATAGGATAGAGTAGGATAACTTAGGAGGTTTAGTGACTCGACTACAACACTGAAATGAATAATATAAATGTGTGCAGATTGTTGTATATATGTCTGGATTCTCACCTTGAATGCAATGCATGAGTATCCCGTGACACGTTAGTGATGAGTCTTTCTTTTCATGGGAGTGGAGACCAATCCTGGAACGACAAGCTCGATTGCAGGTGCTGCTGATGTAAGAGGAGCATGTCATAACATTGATGGAATTTGCCTTTCTCTTTACCCTTTTCTTGTTGCCTGTCTACTGTCTACAGCAGACATGCTGAGCAGCTCAATCACTTCCACTTGACCTGCCTCCGCAAACTCAGTCATATTAAGTGAAAGGACAAAATCCTGGACATGGCAGTCCTAAAATGGGCTGGACTTCCCAGTGTTAACACTCTTCTGCAGAAAGCCCAAGCCGGATGGACCGGCCATGTTGTCAGGATGCCAGACAGTTGTTGTATGGAGAGCTGTGCCAAGGCAAGTGGTCATCTGGGGGGCAGAAGAAACACTTCAAGGACAATCTTAAAGTGTCCCTCAAAACCCTAGAAATCGATCTCAACTCCTGGGAGTCGCTTGCTCAGGATTGTCCAGCATGGCAAGCATAGCTCAGTGGCGCCCATACACCAGAGATGAATCACATTGCCAAGGCCCAGAAGAAACAAGCTGCAAGGAAGGCTTGAACTATCGCCACCCCCACTACAGCACCTACCCACGTGTGCCCGACATGCGGGTGTACCTTCAAAGCCCGGATTAGCCTCATCAGTCACCTCTGGACCCACAACCACCACCCACCAAATTGAAGTCATGGTCATCTTCGACCTTGAAGGATGAGCATCATTATTGGTATAAGCAGAATAACATAGTTTGGTTACCTATCTTCTGTGCACCAAGTGACATATAAGGCCTCCACAGAGTTCCTCCACTTCTTCCTGTCCACTGCAGTCACTTGCACCTCGTCCCATGAGCTTCATCCCGCTTCTCCTCTCTCTTTCTCCACTGTATGCTTCCAGGTTGTTTTTGGTCACCTTCTTTTTCTTTTCCCCTTGACTTGGCACCCAAGTCATCGCTGTGTTGCTGTGATTGTTTCGATCTTGTCTTAGAATGTGGCCAATCATCTTCCATCATTGCCATCTCAATTCCATGCTAAATGGCTCCATATCTGCATTCTCAAGTAATTGTTCAGTGGTCACATGATGTTCCTGGTGGATTTGTAGGATTTTTCTGAGGCACTTATTCGGAAAGACGTCTACTACTCTGTTGTCTCCTTGATTCATTTTCCATGTTTCACAACCGTATAAAAGGACTGGCACAACTAGTGTCTTGACGAACTTCAGTTTTGTTCTTCTTGATATGTTGTTGGCTCTCCAGATCTTCAATCTCACAGAAGCACCCCTGGCTTTTGATAGGCGGTTCTTTAAGTCTTTCATGCCACCTCCTTCTTTACAGACTGTAGCTCCTAGGTAAATAAATTCTTCAACATCCTCGATATCTTGTCCGTCGACGGTTACTCTGTCTTGGTTTCTGGAGTTAATTCTCATGAATGTAGTTTGGACAGTGCTGTTATATAAAAACAAAAAATATGAAAAGTTACACATATATAAAGTAGAACCTGGGGCTGATTTCTTTTTAGCCTAGACTGTAGATTCATGTAGCCATGAAGTGACCATTGTATCAGGTGACACGACTACATAGAGCGAAACGCCCCCTAGATTTTATCTCCATGAGGGCCAATATTTTTAATCCTGTTTCCCTTATACCATCCATAAAGTCAGCCATGACTAAGAAGGTGCACGTGAAGAAAATTTCACTCAAAAATTCACTTTTCAAAATCACTATTTAGGAGATACAATAATTACAAAGTACAAACTGAACAAATGAAGTTGTTTGGTGTTCCTTGGTTTGAGGGAAAGAGCTAGTTAACTTTTTGTTTGTCATGCTTGCTATTTGAAAGAGATATGAAGATTACAGATTTAACCTAAAAAGAAAAAACAGGAACAGTTCATGGTACTGGTACCTATTTGTCTTTTATCTGTCAGTGTGTGTGTGGGGTGTGTGTGTGTTTATTTCTGTTGTGTTCAGTATGAATCTCCTCAGTTCGTTCCGAGGTTTCCGTCCGAGACTCTGTTCGCTACAACACCCTGATGACTTTACCATGGCCGTATACTTTATTGTCTGATAAACTGTCACACGGATGAATATAGTGTACGCAGTCATCTTTAATGTGGAAATAATCCCGAGATACAGTTCTGATAAAACGCATCAGTGAGTGGATGACACTCAGACAGACAGCTCCTGCTCCCTCACTGACTCTCTGTCAGACGGAGTGGGTTTATATTTACATTGATTCGTTCACCAGATGTTTTCATCCAAAGCCACTTATACAGGGAAGGCAGAAATTTAATCCAGGCATCAATCGGAGTTCAGGGTCTTGCTTAAGGGTCCAACAAGTGGCTCTTTGGCAGTTTTGGGATTTGAACTCACAACTTCCTACCAACTTAATTCCTGAGCTCTTTTATAACAGACCGCTGCAAGTTGAGGAATCACAGTACTTCTATTACAGTTATAATAGTATTATGTGCTACGTCCATAGCACAGCAATATACAGTACGTAACAATATACTACTGACAGTTGATCAAAATTTTATTACGATGCTATTTCAACATGCTATTGTGTTCATCTCATCATCTCTAGCCGCTTTATCCTGTTCTACAGGCAAGCTGGAGCCTATCCCAGCTGACTATGGGCGAAAGGTGGGGTACACCCTGGACAAGTCGCCAGGTCATCAC
>JAPEKL010000025.1:59082381-59094359 GCA_028877455.1 Bagre pinnimaculatus | reverse complement strand
AGCTGATCACACCGAGGTGCTCGCTGACCGCTGATATTTATTAGTTTGGTCCTGCGTTTCCTTTCCTTCGCAACATACCGTCTTTTCTTCTCGCTTTCTGTTACTGTAGTCGGTCTTTCACGGTTCATTTGCACGCTCACGTCCTCCATTTTCTCTCCTGTTTCAAATTTGTATCCCACAATGCCTTGCATGAACGGGGAAAGCCCACCACATCATGCATGACGTAGTATCTTGAATTGGGTCATGGTGAAGCAGGAAAAAATAGCAGAGAATTTAGGGCCATGCGGCTCTAAATTCATTAATTGTTCTATTAAAAAAATAATAATAAAATTAGAAGTCTGTGATCCGAATTCAGTAGCTTTCAGTCCACTAAACAAAAATAATTGGGTGTCGGGGAAAGTTATTTTAATGACCTACACTTGAAAAATCTGAAAGGCAGTCTACTTTTAAGAACTCCACCAAGAGCTACTTAAACTGATCTGACAGCTTGGGGCAGCTTCTCCATTTTACCATGGATGCATTGTACTTACTCCAGAGAGAAGTGTAAATTAGATTTAAAAAAAAAAAAACATAATAGGGTGCAATTCTTTAACTTTTAAAACGTTTGAAGTTCTTCTAAATTGTTAATTTTTGCATTCATTTCCCCACATTAGCACACAAAATTAAAAAAAAAAGTTTAAAGATTTTATTTTTCTCCAAGTTCATTCACTTCTGGTTTTGCTTTCCTTTCAAATCAACATATATCCTGGTACTGGAGGCAGATTGAATGAAAATAAATTATTAATATTAAGATACTCCTAGTTCATCATGCAAAAAAAAATGTGTATATAAGGGATGCTGTGTCAAGTGCTAATTGATAAGCTGACAGCCGTAAATGTGGATGGTACCCAGTGTTCAATTTTCTATTTATGTCAAGAATCTTAACATGATTATGATGACTAGAATCCTGTTCACGACAATCAGCCTTAATATGGTACAGTTCCTAAATGATTGAGATGAATGTAATGAAATTGTCATGAATAAACATGCAATTTTCTGTGTCGCACACTGTTTCCAAATGTACTTGGGGCGGCAGATAAGAGCAACTCACATAATCCTAGGAGCCAAGCAAAAAGGCTGTGTGCAACTCAAAAATGCTAAATTGTCATGGCAAAATATGAAAGACCCGCCTGCTGTCCTGAATACATTTCAGTACAGAAGTTTATACCGAGCTGGCCACCATCACCAGCGTGAACAGTGGTTAAAACAGCTGTAATACAGCGTCCACTTAGTAAACCTGGTTTTATATGAAATGTCACTTTGACTATTAGTAAAATAATTGTGCAATATAACTGTATCTTGCATAGTTTTTTTTATTCTCTGGACTAGCTGTGAAAATTGAATTCATGCTTTAAAAATGGTAACGCAACCGTAAGAACATGATGAATATTTAATGTGCAGCTACACATATTAGGATTAATTATAGTCTGATTTCCTCCTAATATGTCGAGTATTAAAGTAAGAAGCAAATACTACAATCATTGTGAGATAAAACTTGGCTAAAAAAATAACAAGCCCATCAGTCATGCTCATTAAGTCAATGTTGACTCTGGTTCTCATGCACCATTTCTCATTTTCTTTCATTTCTTCATACACTCTCTACAGAGCTGTTCTAGTGGTTAAAATGGATCAAAATACCAAAAACAACATTTAAAGGATGCATAATAAGTACTCTTTGTTCCTTTAAAAAAAAACTTTTGTATATATCATCAGAAAGTTCCAGTTATGGAGGTACTTACTTGGAAATTATATGAATTTAATGTCTAAATATAACAAACTTTTGTAGATTAAGTAAAGTTTGGACAACATAAACAAGAGTTCTTACTTTTTTCAGAGCGTTTTTTATTTTGAAACTCTTACTGAAAGGGAAACTTGTTCTTTGAGTTGATATGCAACCCCAAACCAGGAGGAAAGAAAAAAAAAGTTGGGATGGTAAGTTGAAATTGAAATTAAAACTGAAAACAATGATTTGTAAATAATCTTTGACCTGCATTAGACTCAAAACAGTACAACAGCACATTACTTGATGTTTTACCTCATTAATTTTATTTCATTTATTTATTTTCCCCCCAAATCAACACATTTCAATTCTGATTCTTGCAACACATTTCAAAGTTGGGACAGTGAAGGATTCACCACTTTATAATGATGCCATTCCCTCCCACAATGCTTACAAGATGTTGAGGGACTGAAGACACCAACTGATGAAGCATTTCAAATGTTAACAAAGTGTGCAACAGTACAAGGTTGTCATTCTCACATTTTTCTTTTCAAAATTCTCCACACACTCTCTATTGGGGACAGAAGGGACACACCCTCTTCTTCCACACCCATGCCTTTGTAATGTGTGCAGAATGTGGTTTTGCATTGTCTTGTTGAAATATCCCTGGAAGAGATGTCGTCTTGAACGCAGCATGTGTTGCTCCAAAACCTCAATGTACTTTTTTGCATTAATGCTCCATCACAGAAGTGCAAGTAACCTTTGCCAAGGGCACTGACACAACCCCATACCATGACAGACTCTGGCTTTTGGACTTGTTCCTGGTAACAGTCTGGATGGTCCTTTTCATCTTTGGTCCAGAACACACGGCATCTATTTCTTGCAAAAAAAAGACCTGGAATACTGATTCATCTGACCACAATACACATTTCCACTGTGTGATGGTCCATCTCAGATTCCTCCGAGTCCAGAGAAGTCGACAAAGCTTCTGGACACAATTAACAAAAGGCTTACTTTTTGCACAGTAAAGTTTTAACTTGTATTTGTGGCTGTAACTCCATATTGTAGTGCTTGACAAAGGTTTGCCAAAGTAATCCTGAGCTCATTATATCAGCTATAAATGAATGACTGTTCTTGATGCAGTGCCATCTGAGGGATCAGAGATCACGGGTGTTCAGCTTAGGCTTGTGCCATTGCCTTTTACACATAAATTCCTCCAGATTCCTTGAATGAGTTGATGATATGCACAGTAGAAGGTGAAATATCAAAACATTGTTTTTAAATATTTCTTTTTTTTGTAATGCATTTGTTGACAAAGTGGAGATCTTTGGCCCATCTTTGCTCCTCAAAGACTAGGCCTTTCCTTGAGACTGATTTTGTATCAAATCATGATTAGTCATCTGTTGACATCACATCATTATTTAATTGTTTTACCTCATTACTAGCCCTAAATCGCCCCCGTCCCAACTTTTTTTTGGAATGTTTTTTGCAGACCTGAAACTCAGGAATGGATGTATATTGACAAATGAAATAAAGTTGATCAGACAAACATGAAATAGTTGTATCTTGGGTTGACATGATCTGCAATGAGATACAAGTCAAAGAAAATTTATAAATCACTGCTTTGGCTTTTTTTCCCATTTGCATTTTCCATACTGTCTTTTTTTTTCTGGTTTGGGGTTTGGGGTTTTAAAGGTTTGTAGAACCTTTAAAACTTTCACCATTGGGACAATCCAAAGAAGTAGGTTCAAGAAACTTTGATTTGAATAGGAATTTTAGTAATAGACTTTGCCACAAAGCAGCTTTACAGACATCTGGATGTACTGTATATTTAGATCTCTAATGAGCAAGCCAGTTGTGAGAGTGCTGAGGAAAACCAGAGGAAACAAACTCAAAAGGGAACCCATCATCTTCTGGGTAATGCTGGACAGTGGGATTATACACAAGTCATTATTTTTCTACAACTGTATAATATAAAGACAAACAATAATAAGCTTATAAGGGCCTTTATCATTACAGATGGAAACTTTATGATTGGATGGAACCTATTTTTTCCCCCAGGAGTGTAAAAAGTCATAGATATGCTGTATTTTTAGGTTTTCTCTAGTCCATATATCCATGTATCACATTCTTTTAATGATTTTTACCCTGATACCAGTGGTGAAAACATCAGAACAATTGGTACTGGAGCCTGAGTCAGTTCTCTTATTCAGCCTAGAGATTTCCCAGTTCAAAAAACAATTTCAACCTCATTTCTTTTCCCTTGTTCTTCATATCTGTTCAAGAGTCAAACACCAAATGCTACGTTCTGTGGGAGTGGGACTCATATTTCTCTGAGAGCACTGGACCAGAAAAGAGAAAGTATCCAAAAAAAAAATGGAGAAGAATCCAAATCAAAAAAGGAAAGGATTGTTGTGCAATAATAGACACTTGTGAACAGAGTGCATGTGTCAAGTGTTATCACTTTCAAATTTCAGTATCACATGACAATGATGGAGGGAGGGATAGATTATATTAGATAAACTTTATTTTAACAGGGTAGCCCATTCAGCACAGCTGGTATCCATAGGGGCCCTGCAAAACCATACTAATCCACAGCTTCAAAAATATAATACAAAACTACACTACTTTACAATTTCAAAAATGCATTACAACAGTCTTTAAAAATCTCATTAACATGATTCATCCATCCATCCGTTATCCATAACCACTTATCCTGTACAGGGTCGCAGGCAAGCTGGAACCTATTCCAACTGACTATGGGCAAGAGGACAAGTCACCAGGTCATCACAGGGCGGAGACATAGACACAAACAACTCACATTCACACCTATGGTCAATTTAGAGCCACCAATTAACCTAACCTGCATGTCTTTGGACTGTGCGGGGAAACTGGGGCACCCAGAGGAAACCCACGCAGACATGGGAAGAACATGCAAACTCCACACAGAAAGGCCCTTGTTGGCCACTGGACTCAAACCCAGAACCTTCTTGCTGTGAGGCAACAGTGCTAACCATTACACCACCATGCTGCCCTATGATTAATCCAAAAATTCAATTAAAACTACCACCATGGTCTCAAGAAGAGAAAAAAAACTCAAGAAAAGAGATATATGAAACTAATAAAATCATCATAATTATACAATATAAATAAGGCTATGAAAACTATGACCTAATGAGCCTTTTAAATTGATGTAGAGACATAGTTGATTTAATATTTGCTGGCAGTGAATTAAAAAGTATTGAACCTGAGTATCTAAAAGTTCATTTACTGAGCATAAGCTTAGGTTTTAGTAAATGCAGGTCAGATGTATGTTGAGTGTTATAACTATGAATAATTGAGTTCCTACTGAAATAATCGCTCAAATATTTAGGAACTAAATTATGAAGGCATTTAAATATGAGCAAACACTTATGATTTTTTTTCTGTTTGTCTCTAAATCAGTCCAGTTTAAAACTTCTATAGCATCTTTAGAGGAGCCTCATCTGGTGATAATGCGAGAAGCTCGATTTAGTAAGTTTGTGCAACTTCCAACAGATAAACTACCCCATGCACTGTCAGCATGGCTTAGAACCGGTTCAGTTATACTATGGTAAATAAAGTTTGCAACTTTGAAAGTGAGACAGTGTCGAACATGTGAGAGAAGACCCAAGTGTTTAACTGCTTTATTGTAGACAAAGCCAGAATGTTCCTTCCATGTAAGATTTACATTTAGCAAAATGCCCTGATAGTTAAATCTTGAGTCTTTCAATGGTCTTTCCGTTGAGTTGGAGAATGAAATCTGCAGTGTCTTCTAATTTCTGGCTCGTTCCAATTCAGTACCAGCTGACTTCCCTCCATCCACTGCTCAACATGGTTTAGATCTTCTTGTACTGCATCCTTGATTGTATTTATACTGGTTCCAGAGAAGTACATGACAGTATTGTACTGTAGGCATACATGCTGATTGAAGATCTTTTTAAACACAATGGTAAGTCATTTACTGTATATGAATAGCAAAAAGTAAAGGCCTAAGTAAAGAACCCTGTGGGACACCATAATTAAGGTGTAGACTAGGTGATAAGTCCTGTTCATACTGTACTTTTTGAAAAAGTATTGTTAAATACCCTCTGAAACAATTTAGACATTGTTAAATTAAATCTGATAAAGTTTGGAGGAATACAAAGAGGCAGACCAAAAAAAAATAATAACCTGAATTGGGTTGGTTATTAGTGTTGTGTGCATTTGAATTCTTTTCTCTATGTGCTATGAGTCCACTTACGGCAATATAATCACTATTGGATATGGTCTCGTTGGAAAGAAATGGGCACAGTGACTAGTATGAAGAATGGAATCACACTAGGCCCAAACTGCTGAGTCCCAGCTCAGCATTGTGTGTGTGTGTGTTCTTGGAGTTTATGTACCCTGAAGGTGCACAGCTGGACAGGGTGAGCTCAGCTGCTGCAGTCCCAGTTGGAAAGTGTTCCAGGTGGCATCCTGAACCTCTTCTGCCTCTGTCTGTGTAGGGACTATGGCTCACAACACACACATACACACACCGACACCTGTGCCAGGTCCTTCCCTGCCAACGCAAGATGGAATGCAAATTTCCAAACCCATGAGACATCCTGCTCCACCAGGCAGCCAAGCTGATCACACAGTGGGCCGCATGGTCACCATACGGCTACCTGTGTAATGTTTGTATTGCCTAATTGGCCAAATTGAGCAGATATAGTTGCAAGTAAACCAGAGAAACAGCAACATGGGTGGGAGGGCTTCACCTGCACTAGGACAGTCTAACCTTCAACAACTTTTGGTGGCCAAGACAAAATGTCCAAGAGCTTTTTTTTTTTTTAGCTTTGTGACTCCAAGATTAGATAAAAAAAGCAGCTCCAACAGAGGCTATCCTTCTTACTGCCTTCTCATGAACATTTCAAGGCTAATGCATGCGGTTCTTTCAAGAGGACATTGCTTGTGACAAAATACTAGTTCGTGTTCTAAAACATCATGACAAGCAACCTCTTGCTGTCCTCAGACATGGAACCAAGAGAAAGATGAAAGGGGAACTGAGTTATAAGGGTCATATGGACACCATATGAGAGCATCTATAGGCAGGTTGGCTGTGTGTTGAGACAGCTCCCTCAATCCGGTCTTCGTTGATGGACAGTGGCTCAATAAAATCGGTTTGTCACTTTGATGTATAAATGCATGAGTATGCTCTCTGGTCTGAGCCTCATGTGAGCGACAGGCCATCAATATGCAGTGGTGCTAATTCCTTGCCTTCATCTTGAGAGTGCACACAGGGGTCTGAAACAGAGCCACCATCATGACAGATTCGACAACAACAGGGGAGCAGAAGAGCAGCAAGAAAGGGGGAAAAAATAAATAAATAAAAAATGAGAAGACGATGACAGTGGTGTGCTGACAGCTTTTTGATCGGAAGTTCAAAGCAGAGAGCAGATGGCATATTGGAACAATCGGCCAACTTCTTGCAGGGAGGATGAGGCAGCATGAACAGCTTCGTCCTTTCTCTTAAAGCTCAATCTCCCTTCTTACTGGGTCATAGTGGCCAGCTGTTCCCCAGGAGGGCTGCACAGAGGTCAACCTGGATTTTAAAGAAGGGAGGATGCTAATGGAGCCTGAAAAATATGAGAAAAGACCCATTCATCCCCAAAGAATACAAAAAGACCTACAGTATGGGGTCTTTATTCTATAAGGGCACCATTATCTTACATCAATAAGACTCCCCAGACAAAAAATAACTGTACATGATTTTTTCTTCCAAGCATAATGTAATGCCTCTGCTCATTTTGTCATCAGTGTCTTGAGATATTAATTCATTCATCCTCAGTAACCTCTTTAGAGTTATGGATCCAGAGCCTATCCTGGGAACACTGGTTGCTTGGTGGGAATACACCTTGGATGGGATACCAGTCAATTATATGGGGCCAGGCATACACACATTGACACATTCATTCACACCGAGGGACAATTTAGAGGAGGTAATCCTGGGACCCAATAGGAAATCCACGTGAACTTATGGAGAACAAATTTCATACAGACAGTAAACCAAGCTCAGGATCAAAATGGGGACCCTTGAACTGTGAGTCGGCATCACTAGCCAGCATTGTAGTCGAGTCACTAAACCTCGAGTCCGAGTCCAGTCTCAAGTCCCCAGTGTTGAATTCCAAGTCATCAAAGAAAATTGAGTCGAATCTGAGTACACTATTGATTCAAGGCAAGTCCGAGAACAAGAATCCAACCACACCATTTGATGGTGGCTGTTGCTGCCTTTATGTGAAACCATCTCTTCTACTGTGTTGGACTAATGTTACTGCTTGACTGCCCCATTTTAGTTAATAGGTTACAGATAAAAAGCTTGTTCATTACTCAGCAAGCCCCACCCACTATCAAAAGGGTAAATAACATGAGACAGGGTTAACACTAGCTAGTTCATCAGTCAGCAAGTGACCCACCGCTATCAACAGAGCAATGAACATAGCATGTCACTTACTCCTCTGGGTGGAGTCTTGCCAAATGCTGATTGAAGTTTGAGGTTGTCCCCATTGTCTCCTTGATAGTTCTTCTACATATGGAACACATAGCAGTGCATTTTTCTCACTGCATGAGAAGTCTGTATAAGCAAAGCAGACAATCCTACGGGCTTCTCTCCAGGCATTTTAGTGCCATTAACATTAGTTTGTTCCTGAACATGATGTTTGAACAGGTGAATGTGCATTCTCTTGCATGGAATTTGAAAAATTACTGTAGATATAAATATCTTATGCCAAATTATGACGTTACAAAAAATAAAGAAAAAAAATCCAAGACCGAGTCTCCAATTTACGAGTCCAAATGTAGTTAATTCATGAGTCCGAGTCCAAGTCTGAGTCATCAGTGCAGTGCTCAAGTCCAAGTCAAGGCACAAGTCCTTAAAATTAGGGCACGAGTCGGACTCCTGGACTCGAATACTACAAGCCTGTCACAGGCTGCTCTTCTCAGTTTTAACCCACTGCGCCACTGGCCTAGTGTACAACTGACCTTGAGTTTGGGGTGCCTATATTGGTATTTCACCTGCTCTTCTGTATAGTCTCACAAGTTGAGGTCTGATGATGTCAGAAGTCAGTCAAAGTTTCCCAGTATTCCATCATGCTCATCAAACAAATCCTACATACACAGGCTATTTATCATGCTGGAATGTAGGAGGGTCAATGTTGCATAAACAGCAAGCTCGAGAAAAGGCTAATAACTGATGATCCAATTTTATACTAAGTTACATCTGCTCAGGTATGCTGCTGTTGGTGGATGTGATTTTTTTTCTGTTATTTTATTACAATTTGGGTGCTATATGACACATTGATATATGACTGGTCTTGACTAACATGATCACATTTCTAAAAGTTGCTGATTTCCATCATGTCACAAAATCACTCTTGTGACAAAATGCAAGTCTTTCTGGTACACCTCTTTATTCAAATTCTAGCAATTATTAAAGATGTAATCATTTATCTAGGAGTGACTCATTTACTCATACACAGCATTCGGATATCAATCAACAGGAGGGAGGGTGTGACCTTTTACAATTCAAGGCATCATTTGCTCTCTCTAGTAAATTTCATATTTAGATGCTTATTTGATTAACCCTGGGTCAGAGTATGTTATGAGGGCTTATGGTGAGTAGAAATGCAGGGATGCATCTAATTATCAAAGCTGAAATAGTAATGAGAGCATATAAGGGCATAAAATGCATTAAATTTGACAAGCCAAGCTGTAAAGTGAGTCAGTGAGTAATGTTTGGATTGTGCTCTATCAGACGGGGAGAGATTTGTCTCTGAAACAACTGAATATGAATTATCCCAGCTAGAGTAAAATCCAAAACAGAAGGATTTAATTGCTTTTGTTGCCAATTACATGAACTTGACCAGAGGTCAATTCACGAAAATCATCAGAAAGGACATGAGAACATGCTCAAGAAGGTTAGATGTTTCAAATTTTTCTTGTTTCAAATTTCATCCTGTCTCATTTGTTTATCGAGAATAAACTGTTTGTATTTTCTAATCCTAAATGTACAAAGGACACGAGTGACAGGAGATCACTCTCACCACACTGATCATTTCTGGTTGCAGCGTAAGAGGATGCTATTCGGTTGAAACAATGTACCAAGGTTATACCTAATGCTTGAACGCTCCAGGGATCTTCTGATACAGGTTGCAAAGAACTGCAAACTAGGACAAGGTCCCTGGTTATCCTCCTGTCTCCTGCTCTCTCTGTCTACCTCTATCTTTCTGATTTCCTGAAACCTTAACTTAACCTTTGCTCTTTCTCCTGAAAAGAATAACTGTCATTCACTTGGGATTATCCACCGAGCTTTCCCATGTCCAATATCTGAGGTAATATCAGGGGCTAAAACAGCAGCTGTGCCCAATGATCTACATCATTACAAATCTGCTCCTGGCCCAAACATGAAATATGACAAACCGGGCATGCAATCAAACATGCCTACATTATAAAGGTTTGGAATTTCCCAGTGGAGTCGCTGTAATGCTTCAGATCACATATTATTTAGGTCTTGAATAAGGAATGAATACTAACCGTGATCCTTCAGCGAGTTGGTTAGGAACTCATAAATCCACAGTCTGGCAGAAATCATATAAATCTTGCTTGGATATCTTTCGCTTATTCGTATATGCAGTATGGAATGGTGTAATTTCCTGTTCCTAAATGAACAGTAAATTTTACTTGGAAATATTCTGCCAGTGTATGCATGTGTGGGTGTGCACGTGTGTGTTCTGTCCTCCAGAAGTTTCTGTCTCTTCTCATATGTATCTTCACAAGGAAATGCCTTCTCAATATGAGCCGCCAAACCCCCAGCACCCCCTTGTGGCTTGAAGGATGCCGCTTGACTGGTGCTCGCTTTCCTCCAACCATTCCCCAATCATATTCACCAAACACCTGTTATTCATACTAGCAGAAAGTCAGCAACGAAGCACATTCATTCATATTCCTCTGGTGCTTGATGCTTTGCATTGTATGCAAACCCACTTAGAGCACCAGTTATTTGGTCATGTATAAAGCTGAGTGGGTAAGTGACTGCATGTAATACTGAAAGCCTCATTATCCTCTTTGCATGCGTGCCCTTTAGTGCTCACCTTCCTCTCTCTGAGGGACATTCGTTTTAACTGCTTTGAAAACCTTTCAACAAGCTTCGGTCTATGCTGTGCATCTGAATACATTTTATCCCCTCTCTCTCTCTCGTTCGCCTCTCTTCCATGGAGAGCAGGCAAGAATTTAATAAAATTAGAAAGCGGCAAGTCTTAGCAAACTGGAGGTCCGCCGTGGCTCAATCAAAGTTCAATTACAATACATCTGATTTCTCGCGTGGCTTAATTAAAAGAGGGATGGTGAAGTGGGAGTGGGAGGTGGACAGCAGCAAAGTGCTTTGGCATCTCAATATATCCATAAGGCATGATGGAGGGACAAGGCAAAGAACGAGACAGAGAAAAAGAAAGGAAACAGCAAATGTTTATAACTGGGACAAAAACAGATATTAGCTGGTATATTTTTTCTTCATTATTTGTTGTTTGAATGTGAAGAAAGGCTGTTATTAACATCTACTTCAATTTACTTAAAAAAAAAAAATCTTACCACAGCCCATCTATTTTGTTTCTTGTGACAGACGGCCATTTTGCCAACTTATCATAAGCTGCTCATCAAACCGCATAACAAAAAGTTTCGCACAAAAAACTCGAAGACTACTAAACACCAACACGTTCTCTTGGAGACGTTCTTGTGGAATGTGTGAAAAAAAAATGGAGCCGTCAACAGTAATGGATCTCTAAATAGCATTTTCTGCTTTATTAGTCATAGCTAATAGTGCTGAAGGAGGGTGGGATTGATGAAATATGACAATGCTTTTGTTTGCTCTGATAATTCTGGAGAATAGCACTTGATACAGAAGAAGATGATGATTCTCTGACAATTGGACTAGTTTTTTTGCATGCTGGGTGCCTTCTACCTGGCAAGAGTGGAAATCTGGAAGTTGGAAGGGCTGACAGAGATAAAACGAGAATAAAAGATAGGAGTGATATTCGAACAAAATCAAAAAGAAGTAAAGTTAGAATCATTATTTATTTATTTTTTTAAGAAAGATTTGCCAACTGGCACTGTGATGACCTGGCGACTTGTCCAGGGTGTACCCCGCCTTTTGCCCGTAGTCAGCTGGGATAGGCTCCAGCTTGCC
>JAPEKL010000025.1:59005627-59016596 GCA_028877455.1 Bagre pinnimaculatus | reverse complement strand
TTCCACATCATTGCATTCCATTTTTATTTACAATTTGTACTTTGTCCCAACTTTTTTGGAATCGGGGTTGTATATATATATATTTTTTTTTCATTCTTTCATAATTTCATTATAATTATTCTCTTCTGATTTTAATTTGGCCTCATTTTCTACCAAATTTACTTAAGAAATGAAAGGGTTACTGTCCTGAAAACATTAAAATCGGCTCACTCATTGGTCAGGACTTCATTGCCGGGACAGAAGGCCATGGCAGTATATGTTTACGTAGGAAGTGACAGATGACTTAACCAATCAGATTTGTATTTATAGTGGGAGGGACCAAAAATTTATCGTCCTCAGCCTTCTCGAAGGCCAACGTGAGCTTAACTGCAAGTTGACACTGTCAGCGCAGCAGTGAAGTCACCTTCCTTCCAGCCAGTGTAGCGTTCATCAGTAGTGTTAGTGAATGCTAATAAAGCAGTCAAGCCATTACAATCAAGAGCAAGTAGCACAGGCTAACAACCGAGAAACTAAAATTTCTGTCTCCAGAATCTTCTTCCATGCAGCTCGCCACAATATTTTTCACTCAGACTTAAGTATTCATTTCCCTGTGTAATTTACGTAGTTGCTTTTAAAGTAAACATCAACAACTACACACAACGGAGCGACCTGGCAGCCTGTGCTAATCCCTTGCAAAATCCTTTACCCTGTTGCTTTTTTGGTGTCTGGCTAAGTTTTGGCTGAGCTGAAGGCCCAGCTCTAACAGTGGTTCATATAACCAAAGCCAGAATACTGAGGTGTCTTCTTTATAACAATATTAGGGAATATGTGTGTAAAAAGGACTATTGTTTCTATAGTAACCAGATAATTGTACGGTGCATGGTGCATGACACAATACAAACCTAATAATACATTTATTGAAAACAGTGTTGTTGCAGTCAACAAAGTTTTCTCTAAGGAGATGGTTATTTAACATTTATGGAAGGAGTCTTCAGTATCAGTGCTTATGCCATGGCAAAGTCTTTAAGACAGATTTTCCCGTCTCTCTTGTAACCTTCATGTAACAAAGCCAGAAATGTTCAAACTTATAAAAAACATTTCTCTTTGTGTTTAGTACTGTCTTGAATCCTAAGTGACTAAGAGTGATATGCTCATCAGTCTTCCTGCAGAGGAAGATGATTCACAGTTTAATAATGCATTAAGAGAGGAGAGACTGCATTACAACAGCAAACAATCTAATATAAGCGATAGATACTCTTTTAAAAGTCTTCAGTTCACTATTACTTTTAAATTTGTATGGGGAGCTAGGAAATACATTTGCTCATCTATTGAGAAAAAAAAGTCAGATGAGGACACTTCTGATTGTGGAACGTTCATAGCACTTTACACAGCCCTCTTGATATGAATGACTTCCATGGCTCTCTTGAGGATAATTTTTCCCTGATTATTGCAGACATCTGAATTTAGATGAGATTAGTTTTTCAGGAACGCTTCTAGAAGTATTTACTGCTTAGCACCAATCCTCTTTTTCCAAGATCCAGGGATGACTAATTATTGAACGGAGGCCAGCTTTAAAAATGATCTCAACCTGGTTTTCTATAGGATTTATTTTATTTTATAAATAATCCAGAGGTGCTGCTAGGTTCAACTAAATACACAAAATATAAAATATTATGTTCTTCTGTGCTTTTTCACTTAATATCTCCAGTGACCCTCTAGTTGGATTTCTGCCAATGAATGCCTGGAGGTAGAATATTGATTTTGCTTACACTATCATTCGATATGACTCATGCTCACTCGAAAGAATGCAAAATGACATAACTGCCCTGCAGCAAAGGACAGCTCCTGCTCCACAGCCTCCTATAAGCAGGCTGAACCTCAGCGTCAATGGATCTTTTATCATTCCATCCAAGATCAGACACTTACAGCTGGTAGGTTATTGAACGATCAGAAACACAATACTGATGAGCCAGTGCTACAAACTTGTGTTATTTATTTATTTATTTTTTGTCTGACTTCATTTGTCGAAACATTCAAGGCCCATTTTGAATCTGGTCAGGGTTACGGATAATCTGCCACATAGATGTAGGAATACATCCTGGATGGGACACCAGTCCATCGCAGAGCACCATGCGCACACATTCACTCACACCTAGGGGAAGCTCAGAGCAGCCAATCCAGCAACTGGCATGTTTTTGAGAAGTGAGAGGAAACTGGAAAACGTAAGAATCTCTGCACAGACAGTAAACCTGGCTCAGGATCAAACTGGGAACTGTGTGCTACCATCATAGTGCCACCCGTTCTCACTATTACACTCAGTGGCGAAACGTAACTATTAGAGCTGTGACTTGAGCTCAGCCAAAATTTATCCAGACACCAAAAAAAGAAACAAGACAAAGGATTTTTCAAGGGATTAGCAGCAGGCTGCCAGGTTGCTCCATTGTGTGTAGTTGTCAGTGTTGATTTTAAAAGTAACTAAGCAAATTACACAGGGAAATGAATACTTAAGTCTGAGTGGAAAATACTGTAGCGAGCATGCAGCATGGAAGAAGAGTCTGGAGACAGAAATTTTAGTTTCTCAGTTGTTAGCCTGTGCTACTTGCTTTTGATATCACTGGCTTGGCCGCTTTATTAGCATTCGCTAACACTACTGATGAACACTACACCAGCTGGAAGGTGACTTCACTGCTGCACTGATGGCGCCAATTCGCAGTTAAGCTCGCGTTGGTCTTCGATGAGGCCTAGGACGATAATTTTTTGGTCCCGCCCACTATAAATCAAAATATGATTGGTTTCTTCATCTGTCACTTCCTACATAAACATACACTGCCATGGCCTTCTGTCCCGGCAATGAAGTCCTGACCAATGAATGAGCCAGCTCTAAACTCTTCTCAGCCTAGAGACAACAAACAAACAAACAAAAAAATCTCATTGGATAGATAACTCAATTTTAATGCTTTCAGGACAGTAACCCTTTCATTTCTGAAACAAATTTCTTAGAAAATGAGGCCAAATTAGAATTAGAAGAGAATGATTATCATTAAATTATGAAATAATGAAAGCAATTAAAGAATTAAATAAATTAAAGATAACATTTGAAATGCTGATATGTTTGGACCTTCTCTGAAGGCCTAGAAAGCCCTGATGGTTCTCCTCTGATTGCACTACACCCTACCCTGTACCCTACCCATCTCTTGATCCATCATGAACATATGCAGGAATGGTATACGGAGGAAAAAAAGGGGCAAAACTAGACCAGGTTTTGGATGTAATGAGTTTTATGTTCTTTTAGCCTGAAAGCTGATGCTGTTCTGCCACAAATGCCAATTGCTGCCCTTTGACCCATTGGATCCCGTTCAGTATTAATAGACCATTAAGTGCCCATTGTTTTCCCGATTGAGGGGGAGAAGAGTAGCCGATTATGTTGCCGTGTGTTTTATCTGCCCACATATGGCTTTTAATCTGTCTCAGTGAGTGGGATGGTGCCAGAGGAACAGAACGACCGAACCATTTAATGACCCATCAAAAGAGATAGTGCATGCATAACCATATCATAATCAGTGGGCATTCAGTATCAAAGGGAAAAACAATCTGTCAACTTATTTGAAATGACTCAATTTATCCACTCTTTGTTCTTACTATAAATAATGGCATGTCATATTAGTCAAGTATTCTCAAAAAATTATATATTAGTCCAGGTATATTATGTTACAATATCTGTTTCTTCAATTAAATTTCCATATGCAAATAAAAAAATAAATAAATGACAATTAAAAAAAAAAAAACAACAACACACAAACCTGAAACACCTAGGGTGACCGCTTTAGGTTATTCTGGACAGCCATTTAAGCATTTGTTCCGCATCACGCATAGTAGGATAATGTCCCGCATTTTCATTGGTCATTCATTGACAACATGAAAAACACAGATGCGATCTATTCCATTTGCCTGGTCCATTACTCCAACGCAGAGACAGTACCAGAGCGGTAGATCTATCTATGGCTCTGGACAGCACTCTTGGCTTTCATTTCATCCAATGGTTGCAGGAGAGAATGAGGACATCCGTCCAATAGGCTGTGTCATAGGCTACGTCAAACAAACTATAGGGAACGTAAACGCCCCACCACATGAAATTGAACAAACACAGAGATGGAGAGTTGGTGCCTGAATGCAAAACTATGGCCAGTGTGCCACCCAAAAAGAGAAAGTGCTCTTTCAGTAGAGAATGGACGACATCATTTTCCTGGGTAAGACCAACGGTTGAACCCGACAGAGCTTTCTGTTATTTGTGCAAAAGTAGTTTTTCAGTTGTTCTCAGTGGTAAGCATGACGTCAAGAGACACATCGGACGCGAGTCTCACCAGATAAGGGTTCAACAGCAAGAAACGTCTAAATCTATGAAGTCATTTCTCTTAAGTCCGAAGTATGACACTGATAGAATTTGGTAAAGAAAAAAATACATATATTATTTACCAGCTTAAAGTCGGTCCATATCATGAAATACCGTGACCTTGGCCTTGAAAATACTGACTCGGCCCAGAGGCCTCGGTCAGTATATTCAAGACCTCGGTCACGGTATTTCACAATACAGACCTCCCAGCTGGTAAATAATATATATTTATTTTATTTCAGATTTTTCCTTGTACCTTTAGTTGAATTGTGTCAGTGTGGAGTAATTTGGAAGAGCATATACAGTAGGTTACTTGTTTACTTGAAAGGCTTGAGTAGTAACTGTTTTTGTCAGCGCTTCTGAATGCTTTTGACAGTTGCGTTGACTAATGATAATGTCTCAATAAAGACATTACTTTGCAACATTGTTGTATTTTTGGGATGAAAACATAGGCATACATCAAATGTTTTGTTTTATTGGCCTTATGGTCTAAATTGTATCGTGTATGGTCAGTGTTTACAGGTTTAAAGGCAGGATACAAATATTTCCTGGTAAGATATAGGCTATATCTATGAAAGCTTTAAGTTGTCGTATCTGTCCCACCTTGTCCCACCAAAATGTACTGCTTGTCCCACTTTTTGTCTTTTTGGAGGTGGTCACCCTAGAAACACCAGGTGATGTAGCTGATACTTCCAAACAGTCAAGTTTCCCTATGTAGTCATGGCTGGTCAAAGACTCTGGAACACCCTAAATAACATTAATGGTCACTGACTCAGCTCGATACTCTGGTTTATTCTCCTGCCAAGGGATTGATGGATTTCCTGAAGCATCTATTAACACTTAACGCCCAGCTGCAAATCTTGAAGACTTCCATTATCAGTCAGGGAAAGAGTATGTAATTTAGTTCTGCAGTAACTTCCAACACATTATAGACTAAAGGTCATCTGCAATACTGTCAACATATATGGATGTTAAAAACTCCTACTCATCCATCATGCAAGTGAATGGCATGACCTCTATGAAGCACATGGTTTGACCCAGCCAGCTTTTGGCAGAAATCATGAATACAAAACTCTAAATCATAAATAATAACCTTGGCATGACCTATATCACATCTTAAAATTTAACTCATCTACAATTTATTTACTTCTGTAAATGAACATAGAAGCAGAAACGCATCTGTTTTAAAGACACCTGGTTTGTAGAGAGCTGGCCTGAGTTTCCCAAAAGCATCGTAGCACAAAGATCATCATTAAATGGTAGAACGAGCAGCACAATGAACACTCTCTCTCTCCTAGTTAAGATGATCTTAGTATTAAGAGGCTTTTGGGAAACCCACCACTGTTTAGTTGTGGTGGAATGATTGGACTTGGGGATTTTTGCCTTTTCACTCACCTGTACCTGTTGCACCAGTTGAACGTGGTCAATTCCAAATGCACATGGCTACCAAATTTGAGTCTCACAACTACAGCATTAAAAAGTAATGGTTGCACCAACTGACAGTTCAACCTAGTCTTAATGTAGACAGTCCAACCTAGTCTTAATGTAGACAGTCATGGTTTATGATCCCTGCACAGGCAACATATCAACAAGATGGGTTATAAGTCTACACTTAGGCTGTTTTTATATCACCAACATAGAGAAAGTTTCCCTTCATGAGTAAAGCATTAGTTATTTTTTTATTGCAATGGTTTACTGTTACAATTTCAGAATATTTGTTGCTCAAGCAGCAGAATAGAACAAGGGAGTACCAGAATAAAATGCGAATGAGATCATATTCTGTTCTAGGGCAAAACCAACCCCTATGGGTGGGACAAATTTATCAAAAAAAAATTAATAATTTTCCAGGAAGTTGTGAACAATGAAATTAAAATGGGACTAATTCCAAAACATTGTTTTTCTTCTAAATATAGGATCATATCTAGGACAGTGGGCATGTGCCGTCCTTGACCGCCAAGCAATGGAGTAGTAAGGAATCTCCTTCCCTCCACTAGCCTGGGGTGGTGCCTTGAGCAAGCACTAGCAACCCCTTGTTCCCCCTGGTCAGGGTTATGACTGAAGACTGGACTTGGCAGACTGCGCAGAGGAGACCACCACCTGGTGTTTCAATGGCAGGAAGGCGAACCCAGCAAAGCATTTGTGGAGTGCAATCAGGGCACAGTACAACACATAGAACACTGTTGGCCATCCACTGCATCCCGATCTAGCTCCAGCAGTCTTGATTCTGTCTTGCCCCTGGACCCAGTTAGGTCGGAACAAGAGAGTGAAGCTGATGGCTGCGCAACTCTCCCTCACTCAAATTCAAGTCACATGCAAGTCATGACTTCAAATTCAAGTCCTGGGGTGATGGGCAAGTGGCAAGTCAGCAGATGCAGAAACACTGGAAGCTGTAGTCACAAATCTGCACACAGGCGGCCCAGGGCATAGGGTCGCTCTCTGCTAGAACGAAGCAGCACTGGAGTTCAGCAGCCCCCTGGGTGTCTGAGCAGCCCTGTTTAGCATTCGTTCAGCTCATCTCCATGGAGAAATGGGCTATAAAAGGTGCCCCAAATATAGCCTGCTTCATCTTACCCTGACCAGCACACCATGGTTGGTGGGGATCCCACTGAGGAGTTGAAATACAACAAAAAGATAGTGAAGGTATTCAACCTTGGCACGTGGAACGTCGACATGTGGGTGTACCTTCAAAGCCCAGATTGGCCTCATCAGTCACCTCCAGACCTACAACCACCACCCACCAAATTGAAGTTATGGCCATCTTCGACTCTGAAGGACGAACATCATCATCAGTATCATATCAGTGTCCATAACATTAAGGGACATGTACAAAAAGCATGCAACAATGAGTGCATGGATCAGGTCAAATCTACTTGGCATGTTCATCAATCCCATGAATCCAAATCACTCTGGATGAATTGTGTGCATACATTCCCAAGCAACGTAAGAGCATCATGGATCAGCGAGAGGAATAAAACAACACATTCATTGATCACAATGAGTCCTGAAGACAGCATATGTCACTGAACACAAACAATGCAAAATAGCCTCCATTAGAGCTAATGGATCCATCAAGCTAGGAATGGATGAGACTTTATAGCCGATCAATGATGAGAGAAGTGGCGACGGGCATCAGTGATTAATGGCTGCATGGGTGAGTGAGTGTATCTTCCTAAAGCCTTTCCAAGAGCAAACTCAACAGAGCGAGAAAGAAAGACAGGATATGTTGATAAGCTGTGTGATTGCAAATCATAGCAGGATTATAGAACCTGACTGACTGCTATGTGAAAACCGAGAAGACATCATGAGTTGTTCAAAATGAGAAGAACAATTGCAATGTATGAAACCATGGTGTGAATTCAATCTGTTCAATTAAGACCAGGCGCCACAGGAAAATGCTTCCAATTGTCAGTTTTCATATTTCGAGATATTTTTCATCTATTATGTACAAATAAATAATTCCATGAAACAAAAATATTTGGAGAAAGCACTACATAAACCCAGTCAGGCACTGTTCAACCTTAATAGTGTCTTTGTTGAACTGTTAATAGATATTAGATTTTAGCTCTCAGATGTGATATGACCAGCTGAGAGTCACTGAGAGGCAGTGTCAGTAAAATACAAAAGGAGGTGATGAAGAAAAGTATGGTAGGGGACAGATAAAAATCTGTTCATTCTCTTTTTTTTTCTTCTTTAGTCTTCAAGTGGATCAAAAGTAATTTCTCTCATTTTAATCACTGCTCTTCTGTTGTGGATTACTAGGCCCCAGAGAAACAGGCTGCAAGTGCACCTGTGCTGCGAAGAGTGGATTTGGATAACTATTGTGCTGTACAAGGTGTCACACTTATGTTAATAGAGACAGCTGCTGGCTTCATGCCAGCAGTTGTAGACGTGTCTTTTTTTATTGACGAGATTGGCATTTATTGAAGTAGGGAGCGGTGTTAAAAAGACCAGCTGTGGTGCGATATTTCTTCAAGTGCCCTGCTCTCCAATGCTCGATGCTTGGCTTTTAAACCATAGCTCATAGCATTTTTTTTTCTTGTGAAAAAGAGTAAAAATAAACATCAACAAAAGTCATACAAAAAGCCTTCATTAACTCCGTCACAGCTTTGTGTGAAGGTTCGCCATCGAGCCGCATAAAAAAAAAAGGGCGGTTTGCCCATCTTCCTCACTTCACACCCATCAGTGTTAAACTGACACAGATGTCCCATTAGGCTTTGTTCTCACTCTTCTCTCATTAGTGATTCCCACTTTGTCCCCTTTCCTTCCTTCATCACTCTCGTCCCTATTGTTTACAGCCGACGGCTGGTTTCTCAAGAGCAGAGGGAATTTTTTGGGACACAGCCACCCACAAAGCTTTAATTAGAGTTCAATATCAGCAATGAGATGGCACAGAGGCATGACCACTGAAGGTCAGACAAGACAAGACCCAAGATCTTCAGCTGAATACATATTTAATGAAAAATTCTGGGCCACAGCTTAGCCGAGGCTCAGTGGACTCTGAGCACAGTAAGAGCTCCAAGGCTCTGCACGTGCCAGTTGGACTCTTACTCTGAACAAAGTTTTCATATTTGGAGAAAACATTAAGGGCCTGATTTATTAATATCTCAAATAAAGAGTCTAAAATGTGTGCAATTTGATGGGGAAACCCATGGCCTAATGGCTAGAGAAGCAGCTTTGGGACCAAAAGGTTGCTGGTTTGATTCCCTGGACCAACAGGAATGGCTGAAGTTTTCTTAAACAAGGCACCTAACCCCCAACTGCTCCCCAAGGTATGTTGTATGTTGCTCTGGATAAGAGTGTCTGCTAAATGCCATTAATGTAATGTAATCTTGCAGGTAAATGTCATCACTTTCAGTGAGGTGAAGAAAACAATGATGCTTTGATAAAGTTTGGATGTCTGGGAGAGACATATTTCTGGTACAACAAAGTATTACGTCTATATGAATGAAAAGTAAATGAGCACATGTCCTGTTCATAAGATATATACAATTATTCTATCCACATTCACTGGATATGGGCAATCACATGTGCTCTGATTGGCTGCTCTTCTACAAGGCTATCAGCTCATATACCATGAGTAGAGAACAACAAAATGGCAGAGCGTGTTGCTGAACCAACCGAGGACGAGATAAAAACTCTACTCGAAAACAAAACCCTGAAAAAAATGAATAAAAGCATTTGATGGTAAGAATGTGTCTTTTATTTATTTTTCAAGAACTAATATTATTATATCATTTTTCACAAATCGCTCCTGTCATTTCGTATTTTTTTTTTTTTACATTCGAAGCGGAAATGATTTTGTCGGATGTTTTGTATAAACTTTTTATTTTACAAATTTGCAAAAAAATTAAAAATAAAAATGCTCTGTTTCTCAAAATCCAGTGAATGTGGATCGAATAAAACAGTTATTCCACTCTATCTTATCGTACATGGCTTATAGCCAACTCAGTGCTACGCGCCTCATCGGCTGTCAGCTCATATACGACTCGATTTCATGGAATAACTGTTAAATATGAACCTTTTCAAAGCATCTCATTTAATACTACTGGCATTAGACATCAGAGGACCAGATGTCTAGCAAATATCTCATGTGAAAGTGAGTTATGACAGTAATACTAAGTCATAGGCTTTTTTTTATTGTACACTCTAACCTGCTGATGCATTATAATTCTATGAACCTTGACTCTGCCCTTTGTGTACACAGAGAAACACCCCAAATCTTCAGTAACCACTTGATCCTGATCAGGATCTTTAGTGGAGTCTATCCTGAGAACACTGGGTTTAAGTCAGGAAAACACCCTGGATGGCTCAACACTTCATCAGAGGTCACCATGAACAAACACATTCACACACTGATTCACACCTTGGGGCAACGTCCAATCGCCAACCCACCCACTGTGAAGTTTTTGGAAGGTGGGAAGAAACCAGACAACCCCCAAGGAAAAACCACCCAGATAAGCTGCATATTTATTCTACCAAACCTGCAAAACTGGCAAGATTTTTTTTCTTATATTAAATATATAATCCTCTATAGACCTTGTTAGTAAGACTTTATTATGGGTGTTATCACATTTGAAACATGCTTTTATACACACAAACCTTTAATAAATCAGAGCCCGTAGATGTGTCAAAAAAAAAAATTCTTACTTGCTATATTTATGAATATGCATAAGAAACAGAGCGCTGAAAGGTCCTGGGGGATGGAAAGGTTGCAGGGATCACAATTCAATAAGTGTTATGCAAAATTAAACAATTAGACTGATTTAGTACAAGTAGCAATTTGCAAATGAGGAGAGACACGTCAAAAGCTAACTGAAAGTACCTCACAGGCTATAATTGGGTCTTGTTTTACATAACAGCTCATAAGGAGATGTAATAATAATAATAATAATAATAATAGAGACCTATAGAACTGGTGTCTACCTACTACAAGATAATACAACCCCGATTCCTAAAAAGTTGGGACAAAGTACAAATTGTAAATTAAAACGGAATGCAATGATGTGGAAGTTTCAAAACTCCATTGTGGCAGCGGGGGCGTGGTCAGGCATCTGTCTGTGACTGGAGGGCGGAGTCAGGAGAGGTAAGTGGCAGAATCAC
>JAPEKL010000025.1:58737413-58748034 GCA_028877455.1 Bagre pinnimaculatus | reverse complement strand
CCATTTTAATAATTATGTGATAATGTTGAAGAAATTTGCAGAAAACCACCAGGTCATTTTCTCATAAACAAACCAGCACTGACGTAGGGTTCAGAAGGAGGCATCCCGCAGATGATGTCACGAAAATCAATGTTTGCCGGGAAATCCAAATGCCAAGTTTTTTCAGAGGCGGACTAATTCACCTCAGATGGCTTGATTTCAACTGAATTTTTCTGGTTTTGCACAAGGTAAAAAAAATTGCAGAGAATGCAGAATGTTACAGATATTTGACCAGTTTAATATAAAATAGGAGAATTACATTGATCTTGCTCCTGAATGCCCTTTAAGGACCTGGTTAGTACTTGGACGGGAGACTGCCTGGGAGGGACTTTGACTTTTTGACCTTAGAAGAGTAAATGTTTGTTTCTCTCAATACTGGATCCATTTAAAAATCATTACAGAAGTTCTTCAAGAAAGAAAAAAAACTGCATTAACCATTAACCACTGGGTCTCACTTGCACTCTGCATCTTCTTTCCACACACTCTCTCACCTCCTTAATACCCCATTGGCATCTGCATTAGGTATCAGCACCAAAACTAATGCATTTTGCAGAGGCATTATCACTTACAGTTCACTCATCCACTCATTCCCTGATAATACACCAAGGTGCTAAACTCCCAACCATAAGCACTTGGCTAGCCATTATTAACCCAGCAAGTCTGAAAAGGAAAATGTATAAGAGTTAAGTGTGTCTGATCTCCCACTTTAAATTGGCACCCAACATGGGTTATGAAATTCAAGTGCACCAAAGGGGGTTTTCTCCATTTTTGTCATAATATCAGCTTCCATGAACTTTCACTGAGGATATGAATGCTGCAAAAAATGATCCTCTGGGAAAGGCAAGTATCCATTGTTTCAGGTTTTTTTTTTTTGTCCGTTATTAAGCAAAAATATAATTATTGGTATGATTATTTTAAGAGTCGCTTCTACATCTCAGCACTGCTCTAAATAGCACCATGAAGGATGCAAGAGACATCTGGGAAAATGTTCCAAAAAAGCATGAATAATTAAAAGCCGCAAATCTCAAACCCAAAATAAAACCCAACACAAAGAGGGCGCCAGAATTAAATGGGACACAATCCAAATTTGCTCCAGGTGCTTACAGCATCTGATTTGCTCATGGACTGGATGTGACTCTGACATTATGGATGAGGATGAGACATGAACCTATCCACAGTGTTCCCATGTCCATTTTCTCTCCAGCTAATGAGACCGAAATGCAGTGTCAAAAAAAAAAAAAAAGTTGTGAGAGTTTCAGCTCAGATTCTTAAAGCCAGAGCCTGCACTCCTCTACAGACTCATTCACTTTCAGGATGAGGAAGGATAGATAGAAGGAAAAGACAACTGTAAATAAATTTGTTTTTTTCTCCCTGCTTAATCCCACTTTATGTTCAGTGCTCTTGGGTTGCATTTACTTGCATTTGAAGGGCGGCTTCCTGAAGTGCATAAGCACCGACTCCATTACTGTCAGTAGTTATAGGGACAGAGGAATAAAAGCAATGCAAGCCCAATTGTTTCTGCCTGGACGTGAACTTATCTGCATTTTACAACATTTTACATTCCCCCCCCCCTCTTTTCTTGTAGGTGTCATTCCAAATATTTTAACACAGTAGAAAAAAATTAAAAAATAATAAAGCCACCCTAGCGCAATAGTAATAACTATTCAAAACAAAGTAATGGCACACATGTATTATGAATCAAATCCAGGATTTTTAAAAAGCTAATAAAGTATTCAGCAGGATGTGTCATCCTCCCTGGTAAATCTTTCTAGTGGTTCTTGGGGTTGGTTTAGGTGCCAAAGTTTTCTTGATATAGTCTATTTCTTGATCTCGTAGATGAGAATGTCCTATTACTATATGTCACCAAAAACCCTAAGGGCATAAATAATAAATCTGAAATTAAATCTGAAATAATTTTCAAATCTCTTTAAGAAGTAAACTAGGACAGTTGACATGTGAAAAGCATTCATGTCCCATAGATAGCTCAAATTGTATTCTAGCCTGGCAGCTATCTAAAAAAAATAAATAGTTAATGATAATAAAAGAGAGAGAGAGAGAGACAATGTATATTTTGTGTGCCAAAAATAAGTGCTAAAACAAAAAAGTGACCTGCTATTGACCTCGATAAAAAAAAAAATTTAGAGAAATTTGAACATTTAATGCATCAGATAAAAGCAGTCAGTTTTGATTAACTTGTGGCGAGCTGGATAATTTTGGTCCAAAATAAAAATCTGTTCAAGAGGAATGTCTCTAACCTCTATCAGCTACATGGTGTATATCAGCAGACTTGGCATACAGAGTCAATTTAATAACGACTGGCATGCTTTGTGAAAATGCACAAAAATAGTAATACATGTAAAAACTGATCATTTGAAGTAGTGTTGTGTTTTCTGTGAAGCTTTTTTTTTTTAAATTAACACCAACCCTCGATATTCAATGAGGGGCATGGTGGCACAGAGGAGAGCATCGCTGCCTCACAGCTCCAGGGTCACCGGTTTGAGCTCAACTTTCTCGAATTGTCTCTTTGGAGTTATACAAGTTCTTCTCATGACATTTTCTCCAGGTTGTCTGGTTTCCTCCCAAAAACATGTTGATCAGTGAATTATCAATTTTTAATTGCCCCAGGTGTGTGTCCTCTGATGGACATGCATCCGTTTCAAGGTGTATTAGCCCAGTTTTCCTGGGATAGGCTCTGGATCCACCATGACCTTGACTCAGGTACAAGTAAAAGGGTTATTGAGAGTGATGGAGTGAAACACATTATTCCCCTGAAGAGAATAACAAGACAGCCATTTTCTGTAATGTCAACCAAAGTTAGGGAACATCATCCAGGAATCTTGGATATTTCTCCATGTAGAATATTTTAAGCTCTTTTATACTGCTCATGGTTCAAATCCAACCATTGCAAATCAACTTGATTTGGATTGTATGTATATCTAGGATGCAAATATAGCACACTCTTTGTGGATTTAACCAGGTTCTGGGAGAAGTGCAGTGAAATTCGTGATGCTGTCAATCTTCACAAGAGCTGGACCACAAGTTTCAAAACAGCTCCAAAGCATCAGTGATCCACCACCATGTGGGCTTGGTGCTTTTCTTTGTCCACAGATCCATCCACCTTTTCACCAAACATACTAACTGTAGCTCTGGTGACACAATGGGAAGACACTTTGGGATTGTTCTCTCTTGGCTTCTCGTTTTGCAAACAACCAAACTGTCACTGATTAGTTTATCCCACCCCAAAGAAGATAAAGGCACATGGAAAACATGATGTGAGTCACTTAGTTACGGAAAGCTCTGGAGTCCTGACCTATACAGACTGTCAAACTGCCTCAGGAGGGAAGTCTGAGTAACAAGACTGGAAAAAAAAGAGTCAGGAGAGAACATTTGTCATGGTGAAAGGGAAACCGAATCAGCACAGGCACAATACGTTTACTTTGGAATTAAGAACAACAAAAATGAGAGTAGCACCGGATTCCTGTTTTTTGGGGGGAGAAAAAGTAATCAGACATGGAAGTAGCAAGAATGGGTAGGGGGAAACCAAAGACCCCATTGTTGTTGTTGTTGTTGTTTTCTTTCCTGAAATTGCACATCATTTGTCCAAACTTCCTGGACCACACCATACTGAGCAGTTTGGAAAATTGCTTCTTGCTCCATTTTATCAGGTTTAAGAGGTTTACACTTGAAGTCCTCAATCCTCAATTCTGAAATGTGTGTGGATGGGTGGGTGTGTGTGTTGGCAAGAAACAAGGCAGTTGGAACTAGACAGAGACCTTACACATGGTCACACCTATGCTCTGGGTAATAACAAAAGGAGTGTGAATACATGTAGCAGATTGGATTCATCAGGCTATTGTCTCACAGCATTTTTCTGCTATGGACGTCTCATTCTGCCTGACCCATCAGTGTACCAATGCCCTTCACCTTGTTAGGTTACGAGGAAACACTATGAGCTAAAGAGAGTTTTGCTCTTTTTTTTTTTTTTGCTTAGAGATTAATAATACAAACCTTGTTGTGTATTCTGGGGTCCTTGGTTAAAATGGATCCTGACTGCACTGCTGTTTGGACAATGGATAATTAACGTATGGCTTATGGAGTTTCTACTTCATCAATCTTGTACTGTCTTATAATGTATTAGCAACAAACAAAGCCTTATGACTAGCATTTTACTAGAATCATTCATCATTTCAGGTTCCTTTTAGAACATTCCATTTATTCCACTGGGCGGCATGGTGGTGTAGTGGTTAGTACTGTTGCCTCACAGCAAGAAAGTTCTGGGTTCGAGCCCAGCAGCTGACGGGGGCCTTTCTGCGTGGAGTTTGCATGTTCTCCCCATGGCTGTGTGGGTTTCCTCTGGGTGCTCCGGTTTCCCCCACAGTTCAAAGACATGTGGTTAGGTTAACATGGGGCAGCCTTGGGCTGAAGTGCCCTTGAGCAAGGCATCTAACCCCCAACTGCTCCCTGGGTGCTGTAGCATGGCTGCCCAGTGCTCTGGGTAGATGTGGGTATGGTTATGGTAAATCCATTGCTTGTTCTAGGAACACTGGTTGCAAGGACAGAATATACCCCGGATGAGACCCCAGTTTGTCTCAGGACACCATGCACACATACACACCTAAGGGGAATTTAGCATAGCCAATTTACAGACTGCGTTGTGTTTGGCATGTAGGATCAAAATGGTGAACCTGGTGGAAAAGCACATGTGGTTTCCACTTTGTACAAATCCACACATACAATAACCCAAACTCCTGATCAAACTGGGGACCCTGGAGCTGGGATCTACTCTCCAGTCTTAAATGTTACATTACCTTTCAATCTTACCACTCATTTTAGACTTGTATCTTAGATCACCCACACTAGTGTTGAAATAGCGTCTTCCATTTAAGGTCCAATGGCACTAAAATTCTACAGACTGAAGGCACAATGATTGACTCCACAATGTTTTTTTGAGTACTATAAGTTGTGCTGGTCTGCAGGACATAGAATTTAGTGGAGTGGCTTTGGAGGTAGGGCACTTCAGTAATAGGATGGTGTTGTGTGGATGTGTGGATTACTGCATCCCTAAAGTGAGTGCTGCAGATTGAAGGGATTAGGGGACTGGCATCAAACGTGGGAGATTAAGGGCAGATGGTGGTGATTTGGCTGTGATTATCCTGTTGCTCTGTCATTGATCTCCTGTCATCCTGGTTCATTTTCTCAGGATGGTCAGCTCATCTACCACACTAAATCAAGCCTTGTTCCAATAATGTACACCAACAAGTCACTCTCACATGCCACATTCCATTTTTTTCCAAATTTCTTTATAGACTATCCAACTCTAGTGGAATTAGGCTATCATTTTTAACTGAGGTCAATCATCCATGTGCTCGCTGAAAGGAAGTCAAGTGTTCACAGGTTCTCTTAAATTCAACAAGGACTTAGGGGAATGCACTTGTTCTCTGAGCTTGTTATTTTTCTAAAATGTTCCACTGGGGATTATGTCACATACCATTCAATCATTGTTGTAAAAATGGCCAAGCTTTCTACTTTATTGTCCTTAAATCCCTGATTGTGGCTCTAAAGAATAAAGGACATTAGCTTTCATTTGTCTACATCCACTTGTTTCTCATACTGCACCCTAAAACCAGGTCAGGTCAGGGAAAGATCTCCTGTTAAAACATCCCAGTCTTGGTTTTATATGGGCTATACTAATCTGAGTACTACATTTAAAATCTGAGGGTAATTCATAAGGTAGAGGACACATGCATACATTTTAATATGCTAAACAGTGCAGAGCTCAAGTAACACAACAGACGGCTAATGGCCATGTGCTGGTTGGTGTGTATAATCAACAGGGTCTCAAAACCCTTTGCTCTGCATGAAGCCCTACACAAATCTTCATCACTTGAGAACATATGTGGGCTGCAATAATCAAAGATGGTGCTGTGTTTTCTGAGAGACACAAGAGTCACAGTACATCTTATATTCACAGTCAAATTCATTTTTGTTTTGTTTGTGACAATCAGGAAAAAAAAATCCAAACCCTGAGAGAAGACAATGGAACAGACGGGCTGTTTGATAAATATGACAAAAGGACAAGAAAACTGATTTCCTCTCTCTATTTTTTTTTGACAAATCATAATGCTCAGTGAAGGAACTGCATGAACATTTTAGTGATGACCTAGAAACAGAACAGAATGGGCAGAGTGCCACGGCTTTGATTGATGGCTATGCTATCACCATGACATGATGACAGGCATCTGCATATAACAGGTAAACATATCTTGCACACATTCTATTCCAAGCGATTGCCAGTTTGTGATTAACCGAGGTCAGAACAGCAGACTGACAGGGATGAGGGTTTGGTGGAGGATGATAATAAATCCTGGATGATCTGACACCTGTGTAACAGCAGAGTCAAGATGATGATGCGCATCCAGATGGCATGAGTCAGTGAAGCTACAGTGCTGCCTACTAGCATGCCTCCGACTGCCTGGAACAAATCTATGCATGTCGATCTTAAAATGATCAATAATACAGATACCTTTATTGAGCTGGACATGCACTCCTGTGGCGCCAGATTCTGACACAATTGTGGCCCTGAAGACTATCCTGGGAGCTGTGATGCTCATACCAAATGCTATTTCAACACACTTAGTGTCTGACTCTTTGACTTGAAAGTAAACCATTGCAAAAGACTAATCCTGTTATCCAATGTCATCCAGAAAAGGATGAGTTCCATTTTGAGTCTGGTTCCTCACAAGAGTTGATTTGTATCTGTATTTCTGTAAATCTACTTTTGTTAAGTGCTAAACAAATACAAGTAAATTGAATAGATATCTCTTGTGCTTGACGATAATCATTCCAACACCAACATGAATAGCAACATCTTGATCATAGTTCATTCCTTCATGTTTTATCCCTAGCTCTAATAATGCTGAGAACAAGTAATCTATGGGTTCATTGAGTTGTTTTAATCAATGACCTGCTATCCACCTTCCAGCCACAGTCTAGTAAACACAAGAATTCCCATTAGTGTCATGGGGTGCCACATGAGTACAATCAATATAGATGCCTTGAACCAGCTAACGAGTTTCTGTTCTGAATGCTTAGAACTGGTCTTAATTGCAGGACCAATCTTTCTGGATGGGAAGATTTATCCTCTGACAATGCAAGGAGAAATAAACATTTACCTAAATTAAATGTGAAGGAGATAACTATAATATCAATTTCAATATTTGTCCTTAGACCACATTTAATGCTGAAATGCTCAAGTTTGACTTTAATTTCAAAGAAAAAAAAATGTTGCAAATTGACAACTTTCCTCCGAGGCAGGGATTACAACGAAAACAAAGTTCTATTTTGTTTGCAAGTGATGTGAAGCACTATCCATTCATCCATGATCCGTAACCGCTTATCCTGTACAGGGTTGCAGGCAAGCTGGAGCCTATCCCAGCTGACTATGGGCGAGAGGCGGGGTACATCCCGGACAAGTCACCAGATCATCGCAAGGCTGACACACAGAGACAAACAGCCATTCACACTCACACCTACAGTCAATTTAGAGTCACCAATTAGTCCAACCTGCATGTCTTTGGACTGTGGGGGAAACTGGAGCACCTGGAGGAAACCCATGCAGACACAGGGAGAACATGCAAACTCCACACAAAAAGGC
This sequence comes from Bagre pinnimaculatus, assembly GCA_028877455.1. NCBI lineage: Eukaryota > Metazoa > Chordata > Actinopteri > Siluriformes > Ariidae > Bagre > Bagre pinnimaculatus. Next base: position 58,740,341 of record JAPEKL010000025.1, on the reverse strand, counting down.
CCCCGTCGGTCACTGGGCTCGAACCCAGAACCTTCTTGCTGTGAGGCGACAGTGCTAACCACCATGCACAGCAGTGATGTTACGTTTAAAAAAAATAATTTAAAAAAATAGGAAAATGGATTATGGAAATAACAAAAATTCTTCTTGTTATTTCCAACATCCCACCCCTATAATTAACAGTTATTACACAAAATCGAGTCATACATGAGCTGAGAGCCGACAAGACGCGTAGCACCAAGTTGGCTATAAGCCATGTACGATGAGATTGAGTGGAATAACTGTTTTATTCTATCCACATTCACTGGCTTTTGAGAAACAGAGCATTTTTTTACAAATTCAATAAATAAAAACTTAATACAAAACATCTGACAAAATCATTTCCACTTAGAAAATAAACAAACTGGCTAAATGACAGTAGCAATTTGTGAAAAATGCTAAAATAATAATTCTTGAAAAAAAAAAACAGATACGTCCTTACCATCAAATACTTTTATTCCAGATTTTGTATTTTTGGGGGAGTTTTATTAATGTGTAGAGTTTTTATTTCATCCTTGTTTGGTTCAGCAACATTTTGTTTTTCTCTACTGACAGTATATGAGCTGATATCCTAGTAGTAGAGTAACCAATCAGAACGCGTGATTGCTCATATCCAGTATAACTACAAAGACATAAAATATCTGCCTCGACTTGCAAATGTGCGGATGTGGCTTAGGGTGTGGTATGATTGTGAACTATAAACATGAACAAAACATCACATAGCTGAGCATTGTAATGCTATGAGAAAGCCAAAGCATGATTAAAGCACTTCCTAAGCCCCATCTACTAAAGATTGAGGGGTAAATTGACAGAAAGCATTCATTCATCTTGAGTAACTACTCTATCCTGGTCAGAGTGGCTGATTCTGGAGCCTGTCCTCTGACCATTGGGTGCAAGGCAGGAATAAAATGGGAATACCCTCAATGGGATACCAGTCCACTGCAAGGAATCATGCATATGTTATACACCAAGGTCAAATGCATGATCTAAGAATTTTATTGGAACAATCTGGGGGAAGCCATGGCCTAATGTTTAGAAAAGCAGCTTTGGGACCAAAAGGTTGCTGGTTTGATTCTCTGAACCAGCAGGAATGGCTGAAGTGCTCTTGAGCAAGGCACCTAACCCCCAACTGCTCCCCAGGCTGATCTGGGTTTGTTGTACGTCACATTGGATAGAGCGTCTACTAAATGTCTGTAATGTAATGTAATCTAACCGCTGGGCTACCATGTCAAATTTAAGTCATTATAGTGTCAAAGTTTCATGGTTCATCATGACGTATAATCATGTGATACAGATTAAAAATGCATTTCCATCTTTTTTTTTTCCACCAGAACAAGTTCCTTCCTCCAGTGGTTCTATTCCATTTTGTATGGGAAGCAGAACAACTCCAAAGCAAGACAAAAGTGTGCACTACTCAATACAACCACACATCAGGAGTCAGTTTACATACACAACACGCTGGGCAGTGTGGCACGGATCAGTTTTGACATTTTCAGGTCAAACTGGACACAAGTTTGTGAGATGCTTTGTGAAAAAGGAAAGTAACCACTGGACCTTTCTTTTTGATAGAATGAAAAATTGTGAATTAAAAACAACAACTGGTGAACAAGAAACCAAATTTAGCCTTGTGAAATAATTATTAAGAATTAGAAGTGTTCAAGATAAAGGCTGTACTCAGGACATTGTTCAAGTTTTTGCCTTGAAAAGTTTATTTTTGTGGCTACAAGGTTGTCATACTGAGAAATATTCAAACAGTAACAACCTTAAGACACATCCAGCTCTCATATCAATGTAGCCAGACTTTAAAGCTAAGCAATTACTGTTAAAATTGTGAAGGCCACTGATCATAGAGTCATGTCACCAGTTTGAATTTGACTTCAAACTTAGAATAAAAAACTCAGATCATTCAGACACAGAAACACAAAGACACTTTCAAGTTTTCACACTTTCACACACAAAGATACATTCAGTGCCACTTTGCCAACCACTATAGAACCTCCTTGCCAGACAAGCCCGGAGAAATGGTTGCCTCAACCTTGATCCTTGACCCCTGAACGGGGCCTTTGCATTTGACACATGCTGCAGCTTATATCATCATGCCAGGTCTTTTCTTTCTCCAAAATTTCAATGACTGGGACAGGGGAACACAAGGGGACTTGTCAGAAGAGGCCTCTTGAAGAATGGAGACATACACTGGTCCCCGGCATTGGCATCTCCACACTGGCACGCACACCATCTGACAGGGTTCTGACCCTTAAGGGGACAGAGCTAGGAACATCAGAGTCTCTGGCAGGGTAAGAATTGCATCTCACAGGCACACTGACCATTTTTGACTTTTATACATTCTATTTCTGTACACGGAAGTTTTAGTGTGTGAAGTCCTGATTGGTATTCACCCCCCACTACATGGCGCTTACCATTCTGAAATGTAAAAGAAATACATTTTGTATTAATCCCCCCTTCCACCACCCATGATGCTCTTTCAGCAAAGTTTTCTGGATAGTAATTTGTCTAGTTCAGTAATCTGTCATCATAGACTGTATACTGTAGCACCCCCTGCACTGCCCAGTCCCATGTTTTGGTTGCCTGGAAACCTAATGACTAAAATAAAAAGTAGTAGCTAACAAAATGTAATAAAGTATGGCGATCTAGGTAGATAATTAAGTGCATTAATGACCAGTGTATGGGGACCACTCAGCCATAGTCATCAACTCTTTTTCAGAAAGTGTCTGAGCTAGCACATCATGATAGTACCTTTGACAAAAAGCCCAGTCAAGTCAAGTAATTACCCAATATTTCGTGATAAGTTGTAGTGTGACCTGGCGACTTGTCCAGGGTGTACCCCGCCTTTCGCCCGTAGTCAGCTGGGATAGGCTCCAGCTCACCTGCAAC
>JAPEKL010000025.1:58331223-58341458 GCA_028877455.1 Bagre pinnimaculatus | reverse complement strand
TGGTTCACCTGTCCAGGAGCGGATGAAGCGATCTGTCAAAGCTGAATGAATGACTTTAGTTTAGGCAAAGATTCTAGTGCGCCGCTAAAAAGTTGTTCCTCAGCTCCACCAATAAAATCCTGGAAAGGCTATCACCAGAGGTGTTCTAGAACATCTCTGCTATCGGCCTGAGCCCGTCTTAAAGTGATCCACAAAACAACATGCAAGGCGTCTGCTGAAATCTAGTAGATGTTTTGGCCTGGGGGTTTTTTTCTGTCTTTTTTTTGGGGGGTCTGTCGGTTATGGTTAAAAACGGGTACATTTCTGGGGACAGCTCCAACCGGGGACAGGCAACTGAAAATGGGGACTGTCCCCAGAAAACGAGGACATCTGGTCACCCTAATTTGTATGCGCTGCTGTCTAGCTTAGTTAGCTTGGAAATGACTGTAGCCTAAATGTGTGACAGTTTATGATAGTATGTGTCAGTCCTGTGCTATGTACAGTATGAAGGCAGTGATGGCTATAGCTGACCTGTTTAATGTGTTTGCCCTTGAGGTACTGTTCACTGTAGTACTGGTCTTGTCTGAGAGTGAGCAGCTGGTGCTGCTGTTGCTCCTTCAGCTCGCTCAGTCTCTGCATGTTCTCCTCCTCCAGAGCGGCCAGCTCCTGATCCACAGCAGACACAGCCTGCTCTGAACCTGATCTACCACACACACAAACTGAGTTACTTCATACTGAATTTTGAAGTATTACTCAAAACTACTGCACATATTCAGATTACACCACCACTTGGAGGTATCATGAGGCAACAATGTGATAAGGAACCTATGAAGAAACCCAAAGAGAAGCTGGAGGAAAACGGTGAGTAAAAATAATCGCAAGAAAATGCATAAGACTGGAGGGTGAAAGAGAGGAAGGGTGGGAGAGAAAGAGTTAGTAAAAGGGAACCTACCTTTTCTTACCAACTACTCGGGCGCTCTTTTGCAGGGCAGACTGCCGGCGCTGATATTCGCTCTGCAGCTCACTTTGCTTGGCTGTGTGCTCTTTAATCATGTCTGTGGTTTTCTTATGGTGCTTCTTGACCAACTCCTTCAGCTCTTTATACTGTTTCTTCTGCTCACGCACAAAAGCCTTCTGCTGCTTCAGTTCCTCCAGTGTCTGGGCTTCCAACTCTATCATACAGAGAGAGAGAGAGAGAGAGAGAGAGAGCACAGACTTAAGTGATCAGAAAGTTTTGCAGATAAACCATTACATTTTCTGAGAGAACTGTTCATCTATGGTACCTGTCAAAACACTCTGAATCACATCTTCAGTCCTAACAGTTGGTTTCAAAGATCCTGGAATAAACATCACAAAAGAAAAGAACATACACACACACAGGGCGGCACAGTGGTGTAGTGGTTAGCACTGTCGCCTCACAGCAAGAAGGTTCTGGGTTTAGCCCAGTGGCTGACAGGGGCCTTTCTGTGTGGAGTTTGCATGTTCTCCCTGTGTCTGTGTCAGGTTCTCTGGTTTCCCCCACGGTTCAAAGATATACAGTCAGGTTAACATGGGACAGTCTTGGGTTGAAGTGCCCAAGAGTGGCGGTGTGCACGTATGCAGCAGCTTTGCTCTCCTATGAAGAACTAAATTTCGTTGTACCTTTGTGCAGTGACAATAAAGGCATTCTTCTTCTTAAAATACAGAATGAAAGTGTTTGATGGTAAGAACGTATCTTTTTTTATTTTTCAAGAATTATTATAGCATTTTTCACAAATTGCTACTGTCATTTTGCCTGTTTGTTTACATTCTTCATCTTTAAGCATTAAAATTTGTTGCATTTTTTTAAACTGGTCCAAAAGCTTAAAGAACTTTGAAAATTACAGAACTGAAATGTCCAAGGAAGAATTAAATAAACATCTAAAGTGATTCTATACCTCAACATAACAGCAAGATGGCACTTTCTATAAAAAACCCAAACAAACAAAAAACCACTAAAATCAATTCGTACAGCCATCGATAGGACAAGAAGTCTGCCTAAACAGAAATGATTTTGTCAGACATTTTATATAAAGTTATTATTTACTGACTTTGCAAAAAATAAAAATGGTCTGTTTCTCAAAATCCAGTAAATGTGGATATAATAAAACAGTTATTCCACTCAATCTCGTAGTGCATGGCTTATAGCCAAATGCCAACTCAGTGCTATGCATCTCGTCAACTATCAGCTCATGTACGACTCGATTTCATGGATATTTTTTATTTTTATTTTTATATACCACCCACTCACACACTGACTGAGTCCTTTCTGTACATAGTTTGCATGTTCTCTGCATGTCTGTGTGGTTTTGCTCCAGTTTATTCCTGCAGTCCAAAGACATACGGATTAGGTCAATTGGCTACTCTAAATGTCCCATAGATGTGAATGTGAGTGTGAATGGTTGTTCATCTCTGTGTTAGCCCTGTGATAAATTGGCAACCTGCCCAGGGTGTACCCCACCTCTCACCCAAAGTCAGCTGGGATTCATGCCGTCTTCCCAACCTTATATACACACACTATAAATTTGCTTAAAGGCAAACGCTTGGGTTTAAAGGCAGTAGCCTAGATGTTAATGAAAACTACATCTAGGACACCTTTACTGAAGAAAAATCTGGCATGAACTACATGCAGTTAATTTTAATAACCTGAATGGAGAGTGCAGTATATCAACTTAAGCAGCTACGCAATCTGACTCTAAATACAAGGAAGTTTCCTGGTCTAATTAATGACAACTATTGAAAATAAGAGACATTAAAATTTGGAATGCATCTTGGAGGCCCAGAGGTGGAAGTGTTGTTTTAAGAAGAAAGAGAGAAAATTATTATCAGATACACACAACTCCCTCTGGAAGGAAATCATTGTCTTGGCATGCCTAGTGTGGTAAGTCGAGAGTAAGAGGGCACTGAGTTGGGCCGACCCTGCCGAGGACTCTATTTCCAGATCTACTGGCCCAGATGATGGGTTTTTCCACACGGCTGCCCTCAGCCACAAATAGAGAGTGCAGTGTAGGAATCATCAACCAGTCACCTTCTGTCTATAACTCTTTCATTCTCTCAAACTCTTTCATTTCCATCTTGATTCATGTCTCACTGTTTTGCTCCCAAGCCCAAGATCTTTCCAATGGAAGTGATGTACGGCTATGCACGTATTCAAGTACATCCCCAACAAAAGCCATCATGATATGCCTCACTCACACACCTCACTTCTCACCATGACTGAGGAGTTTCTTATATGATCGTAGGCAGGAGATGATGTGTGATAGCAGAGTTTAGCACTCTAACCAGTGTCAACATTTACACTGCATGAATGAAGAAGCGATCTCCTGCTGGCCCACAGCTCAGCCAGGTGCTGGTTAACAGTGTAAAGTCAACAGTGTGGCTGCACAGCACACAGCTCCTGTTTACCTTCTGATTATTGTTAAATCCGAGCCACACCACTCCACTCATATAAAAGGTAACATACAAGGTTATACCATAACCTTTCTGTACTAAAGTCGATTCATTAAGTTCAAGCATTTTTTTTTCCTAGTGAGTGACAGATTGTATATTTAAAAAAAGAAAAAAAACAAACAAACAGGAACAGAAGTTATGAAAATGAAGTGGAATGCAATTATTCCCCCCACAGCCCTCATAGAGAGGCAATTATATTCTCACAATGATGACCAAACAGGTATTCAGATCAAATTTACTTTCATTTTCTTCACAGAACTCAACACTCAGAGTTTGCTCTGTGAAATGCTTTAAAAGCCTTTCTTCTCAAGTAGATCTCATGACAATTTGGATTTAAACGATGAGTATTTTGTCCTTTCATTTCATTATGAACTCAAAAGAAAAGGTAGAACTGCAATCCCCTAAATTTACATATACAAATTGTGACCCATTTCCTTTGAACCCTGCATCATAAAACAAAGCCATATCATAAAGATAGCAAGGAATAAACACATTAGGTATATTCTACATTATTCTATCCACATTCACTGGAAATGAGCAATCATGTGCGCTGACTGGCTGCTCTACTGCAAGGCTATCAGCTCATATACTATGAGTAGAAAAAAACAAAATGGCGGCGCAAATCAAGTCAGATAGGTCACTCTATTATCACATATTTAAAAGAAACAGAAATAACCCAAAGAATATAGGTCCCCCCCCCCCAGTATCTCTGGTTCCACACTCCAACCCCATCAGTGGCGGTAATGCACCGTTTGCCACCCCACACACACAAAAATAAATAAATAAATAATAATAATAATAAAGTAATAATAATAATTTAAGAAGAAGAAAATGGCAGAGTATTACTGAATCAACCAAGGATGAAATAAAAACTACTCGAAAACAAAATCCCCCAAAATACAAAAAAAGCAACAAACTATGGAATGAAAGTATTTCATGGGAAGAACATATGTTTTTTTTAATTTTTCAAGAATTATTATTATTACATTTTTCACAAACTGCTACTGTCATTTCCCTGGTTTGTTTACATTCTAAGCACAAATGATTTTGTCTGACATTTTGTATAAAGATTTTATTTATCGAATTTGCAAAAAAAAAACTAAAAATGCTCTGTTTTTTCAAAATCCAGTGAATGTGGATAGAATAAAAGAGTTATTCCACTCAATCTCATTGTACATGGTTTATGGCCAACTCTGTGCTACGCGCCTCATTGACAGTCAGCCCATGTATGACTGGATTTTGTGGAATAACTGCTAATTATACCAAGTAAATAATATCTTAAAATTAATTTCATGCATTAATTAATTAATTTTAATTAATTCTGCTCCTGTTCGGGGTCGCCACTGCAGATCTGTTCCGCATAGGTTTTACACCAGATGCCCTTCTTGATGCAACCCTCCACAGTCTATCCAGGCTTGGGACCAGCAATAAGTATGCACTGGCTTGTGCAACCGCAGTGGCTGGGTATTTTACCTAATCTGCATGTCTTTGAACTGTGGGAGGAAACCAGAGGAAACCCATGAAGGCACGGGGAGAACATGCAAACTCCATACAGAAAGACCCCATTGGCCATGAGGTTCAAACCCAGAACATTCTTGCTGTGAGGCAATAGTGCTAGCCACTGCATCACCATGCCACCCACAAACTAACTATAGTCATATAGTATAGTTAAATAACTAATTAGTTATTTATCTTTTAAATTAAATACTGTAGATTTCCAGAAACACAAGTTGAGGATTTTAAATTCCAACTCATCTTGATGTACATGGGACATAGTTATTATTTTTTCTTTGATATTTTCAAATGAATTTAGCTCCCCCAAAACAAACAAACAAACAAACAAACGAGGCTTAATTTAAACCCTGACCAGGCACTTACTAAGGATGAATGAGCAAACTCTGTTCATGCATCCAGCCACAACTCCCATTCACTGTGTTTTTCATTCTGAATGATGTATTTGTATTCAGTTCCATAGCTTGGACCTTTTGTTTGATGTAAAATTTACCCCTAATTGGACAATGACTTTGTGGCTTGGTGGAGCAGTGGTTCACACTGTCACCTCAAAGCAAGAAGGCTCTGGGTTTGAGCCCGGCAGCTGACTGGGGCCTTTCTGTGTGGGGTTTGCATGTTCTCCTTGTGCCTGTGTGGGTTTCCTCCAGGTGCTCTGGTTTCCTCCCACAGTCCAAAGACATGCAGATTTGTTCAACTGGCTACTCTAAATTCCCCATAGGTAATATTATATACAGTAGATGAGGGTTTGGTTTCTGCTGGTATGCTATAATCACCCAAGAGAACTCATGGAAGCTAGTTGATGGCTTCCTGGGTTGCTGATCCTCAACTATGAGGATGGCAACAGACAGACAGACAGACAGACAGCTATATAACAGAACAGAAACTATCATGACAGCACATGATAATTGCCATCACATACTGATAATGAAGTTATGCTATTCTTATGATGCACAGTTTAGGTAAAACATTAGATTAGATTAGATTAGATTAGATTAGATTAGATTAGATTAGATTAGAACTTTATTGATCCCTTTTGGAGGGTTCCCTCAGGGAAATTAAAAATTCCAGCAGAATCATTACAGGATAAACAGAGAATAGAAAATAGAGGAAAACTTCTAGATAAATTAAGTATTTACATATACAAATATATATATATAAAAAAATCATGTTGGTTTTCCTGTGTGGAACCAAGTGAAATGATTAAAACCTTGTAGAAAAGATGTGTGCAATACTTTAAAGTCCTTTCACATTTTCTCATAATCACCATGAAAAGTGTGTCAGATGCTCAGTTTGCTCTCCTCCAGCTAAACTTGACAAATGCAGGTAATTAAACAAGCCTGGCCTTTCTCTGTGTTAATGTTTTGACTTATCTGGCTAATTTGTCTGCTCTAGATTTCTTTTTTGTTCCTTCCTTTCCAAATGGTGAACAGATTATATTCTAATGTAACCCCACCAAAATACCATCTCAAAATAACATTTAAAGGGAGTTAATCAACCGAAATGTGGGTGCTCATTATTCTGTGGCATGTTTATGTATGTGAATATTAATGTACACTTTTAATTACACGATGTTAAAATTATGTACGAACAGTGAAAGTAATTGATGGATGACTGCAGCCTTTATGAAAGTAGTCTGTCATCAATCAAACCACAATATAGCCTTAACACATGCTTAAAAATACTTTCCAGAGAAACACCCCAACCATATTTTTACAGACACTCCTGATTGTTCTCCAGAATTAATCACACACCACACAGAATGAACGTGCTGATTATAAACCTGTTCAGTTATTTTAGGCAGAATGTGTAATCTAATAAAGACCACATTAATTGGTCTGAAATTTTGCTGGGAAATGAATATAAAGCAGTAGTACGTAGAGACCAAATTATAACCACGTGACAGAAAGAAATATTACATTCAATCACAATATGGCACTGTAATATTTTTTATTTTATTTCTGTTGAGTTATGATGATCAGCCTTCCCAGACAAGATGTTTAGCTTTTGGAATAAATTAGTTCTCCAAATATTAAAGGAGAGTGGGGAGACTTGGGACAAGTTTTCAGCTTTTGTAGATTGTGTGAAACTCTTTACAGGTAGTGTCACATTCATATCGCATTAGAGTGTATTTACTATACCCTCTTACCACAACATTAGTGTCTCAGCTTGTCACATAAACTGGCCTTCAGGCTTCACTTTTTTCTGTCATTATTTTTTTTTTGCAGGGAGACATGAGACATTGTGTTGGGAGATCTGTGACACAGTGGGAAGACATGGAACAAAAATAAAATATATAGCTTAATCCTACATGTTTAATTTTTATTTGTTATCAAAACTTGTAATATATGAACTGTATGAACACACAATTCTGGTAGAGCAATAGAAAATTGTCAGTTTACCCAAAACCTGACCAGAGAAAACAGCTCCATTCTCAAGAAGGAATGAAATAAACTTCATCCTCATGCAGGAACATGCCAACATTTTTAACAAAATATTCAACAATTTAAAATTTTGTATTTTTATATTTGTAAACCAAAAGAAAATTAATTGTCTCAACTCTCCCCATCTGGCCATTGTCAGGGTGCAGGCACTTACTGTATAAATGCAAGCACAGGGGAGAGTGGGTGCATCCAAACTGGCAGCCAAATTCAAACCGTGAGACGAATGATGAGGTCAGGATCGAGCAAGGGACCCTGGGAGGGAGGGTCAAGCAAGAAATAAACAGAAAACTGGGTTGAAGTCAGGAATTAGGAAGAGCTTGGTATGATCAGGTATGAAACACTGAGCAATACTTCACGAAGTGTGTGTTTTTGCTGTACTTAAATAGGGGAGCTGATTACCGGGACATGGGAAACAGGTGTGTCCTTAATATTTGGCAGAGGAAAGGGGGCTGTGGCATTTGGGAATTGTAGTTCATGGCAGCCGTGTTTGGAGGCCGCTCTAAACTTAGATTATCAGTGCTATTACTGACAGCCATTTTGAAAAAAAATCTTTAATTTTTTTTCCAGAATTTAAGTTTAATAAATAATACTGTATATGGTAACTCAAGGTTACATACTTTAATTCCTAACAAATCCCGAATTCACCAGTGTACATTACACCATAGAATGGAGGTGGAGGTGAAGTAGAAAATACAAGTTTTGGTTGATAAAATATTGAACTGCACTGACCTTACTGCAGTGTCCAGCTACATGGCTCCAAAGGATGTAGGTTACTCTAAGAGTCAACGTCTAACATCTGCTGTAATCAAAAACCAGACTGGCTGAAATTAATTCATGAGAATACAAACTTTCCCAAGTCTTCCCGCTCTCCCCTACTTGTTACACTGGCCACAGTGCATGAACACAACACCAACAGTTATAAAAGTTCCTCAACAACATTAGTATTCAGCACAGGCTAGATGCATTGACATAGTCTCAAGATAATTTTATTTTGCTCCATCTGTCTGTGACTAATGGGGGTGGAGGGGGTGCATTACATTTAAAACATAACAGCTTTCAAGTGGTCAAGCAGCAGTAGCTAATTTACCTGTTACAGCATGTGATACTTCGGCATGCATGGGATAAATATAAACTAAAAGTAAAAAGAGAAAATAAAAGCAGATACACTGAACACACACACACACACACTGTCTAATCAAAGTACAAAATTGCAAACATACAGTGTCTTGCAAAAGTATTCATCCCCCTTGGTGTTTGTTCTGTTTTGTCACATTATAAGCTGGAATTAAAATGTATTTTGGGGGGTTAGCATCATTTGATTTATACAACATGCCTACCACTTTAAATGTGAAAATTGTTGTTTTATTGTGACACAAAAAATAATTAAGATTAAAAAAAATAAATCTGGAGTGTCCATAGGTATTCAAACCCCTCCCCTCCCCCCCAAAAAAAAGAGAGTCAATACTTGTAGAGCCACCTTTTGCTGCAATTACAGCTGCATGTCTCTTGGGGTATGTCTCTATTAGCTTAGCACAGTCAGCCACTGGGATTTTTGCCCATTCCTCAAATTAAAACTGCTCCAACTTGTTCAAGATAGATGAGTTTCATTGGTGTACAGCAAACTTTAAGTTATGCCACAGATTCTCAGTTGGACTGAGGTCTGGGCTTTGACGAAGCCATTCCAAGACATTTCAATGTTTCCCTTTAAACCACTCCAGTGTAGCTTTACCAGTAGGTTTAGGGTCATTGTCCTGGTGGAATGTGAACCTTCGTTCCAGTCTCAAACCTCTGGCCGACTCAAACAGGTTATCCTCCAGAATTGCCCTGTATTTAGTGCCATCCCTTTTTCCTTCAGTCCTGACCAGCTTTCCTGTCCCTACAGATGAAAAATATCCCCACAGCATGATGCTGCCACCACCATGCTTCATTGTATGAATGTTGTTCTCAGGGTCTTGGGTTTATGCCACACACGGCGTTTCCCATGATGGCCAAAATGATCAATTTTAGTCTCATTTGACCAGAGAATTTTCTTCCATGTGTTTGGGGAGCCTGCCACATGCTGTTTGGCAAACTCTAAATGCATTTTCTTATTTTCTGGCCACTCTTCCATAATGCCTCACTCTGTGGAGTGTACCGCTTAAAGTGGTCCTATGGACAGATATTCCCATCTCCGCTGTGGATCTTTGCAGGTCCTTCAGTGTTATCTTTGATGTCTTTGTTGCATCTATGATTAATGCCCTCCTTGCCTGGTCTGTGAATTTTGATGGGTAGCCTTCTCTTGTCAGGTTTGTAGTGGTGCCATATTCTCTCCAATTTGCTATAATGGATTTAATGGTGCTTTGTGGAATATTCAAAGTTTGGGATATTTTTTATAACCCAACCCTGATCTATACCTCTCGACTACTTTGTCTCAGGCCTGTTTGGAGTGCTCCTTGGTTTTCTTGTTGCTTGCTTAGTAGTGTAGCAGAATCAGGGTCCTTCCAGAAAAAAAAAAAGATTGATTTATACACACATCATTTGACAGATCATGTGACACTTTGATTGCACACAGGTGGATCTTAATCAATTAGTTATCTGACTTATGAAGTGAATTGGTTGGACCAGCTCTTATTTAGGGGTTTCATATCAAAGGGGGTGAATACCTATGCACACTCCAGATTTCTGTTTTTTCATCTTAATTAATCTTGGTGTCACAATAAAAAAAGCACCTTTAAAATGGTAGGTATGTTATGTAAATCAAATGGTGCTAACCCTCCAAAAATCCATTTTAATTCCAGCTAGTAATGCAACAAAACAGGACAAACACCAAGGGGGATGAATACTTTTGCAAGGCAC
>JAPEKL010000025.1:57733022-57745712 GCA_028877455.1 Bagre pinnimaculatus | reverse complement strand
GAACACAATATCCCCTGCTGGTAACTAGGCCATAACTCTGGTAAAATGTGACTGAATTGAACGAAATTGTAATATGTGTATTACCCACATATAATAAAGAATCCTGCCAAGTTTTGTAAAATTCCTCCAACAATTGTGAGAGGAGTTGATCTTAGAAGGACAATACACTCATGAAACTGTCAAATTATAATTTTGTTAATCAAGGGCTGTAACTCCGGTAAAATGTGATTGAACTGAACAAAATTATAATATGCATACTACCGACATATAACAACGCCTCTTGTCAAGTTTCGTGAAATTCCTCCAAAAATTGTGAGAGGAGTTGATTTCAGAAGGAGAGCACCCTTCCCGGGATGGACGGACAGAAATCACCATGACATAATCCCCTTCGGGCCTTTCAGCCAGCGGTGGATGATGATAATAATAATAATAATAATAATAATAATAATAATAATAATTCCTGAAATAAATCCCAACAGTATGCCATCAGGAAGTTATATACAGCATGTTGTAACCACAATGGCTGTGCTTGGAACTCAAAACCGGTAATTACAGCCTACGGGTCGACTATTTCACACACACATGATATAGCACGCATATATAACATGGTTATTTTCAATTCCAGACCCAACACAGACTGAACCTCGTGCGACACAGCAGACGAAGCCACCCTGCGGTCTGAGTTAGTTTGGGAAATGTAATTCATAACAGCACGGCTGTGCCAAGTGCCTATCTTGCAAGATCTCCTTATAGATGATCTGCTTTGGGCAGTGCAAAACAACACAGAACAGTTTTGTTTTTTTCCACTTCTTTTTTTCCTCCCAGTCTGCTTCATTTTCTTTCTTATAAAATACACATGCAGTGATTTTATTCTTTAGTACAGAGCTTGCAAAGAAGTCAGACCTTGATCACGAATAACTGCTGCTTTCATGCTCTCATCTAATAACCAACATATAACGAAAGAAGAACTAGAACTACACAACGCAGCATGCCTTGTTGATTAAAGTAGGTTAACGGCTGTCTCTTATCATGTGATTCATCCATAGAAGACGAGATAAGGAATTGCTGAAATGCCAGATATGCACACAGGATAGATATCGCTAAGAAACCCAAAGTTGCACAGTTGATACTCGCTGTGGAACGTGTGTGCGCTTACCTTTAGGGATGCCGAGTCTCTGCTGCTCCTTGGTGAAACCACTGAAGGTGGCTTTCAGAGCCTGCGACATCAAGTCTTTGCTCCCTGGAGTCAGTAGGGGAACATCCCCACATTCCAGATCTGTCTCAGACAAGCAGAAAGAAAGAAAGACACGTTGTCATCATCATCATCATCATCGGACTGTTTCAAATCACGTGGTCACACAGATTGTTCTGACACCAAGCCAAGCAGGCAAATAAAGGGATGTAAGCAAGATACAAACAGAAAGCTTCACAAGGAGTCTAGATGAGATTAGTTGAGGTGTGAATTAGGATGAGATCCTGCAGGACGCAACAACAATGTTTTGTCATGCAGGTGCAAAAGCGAGCAATGAGACGTGATGAAACATTTACACCGTTTACTACCTTTGGTTGTTTTCAGTCTTTTTCAGTGTTTCTAGGGGCATAGTGGTAGAGTTTATATTTATTTATGAAAAAAGAAAAATCCACCTTCCAGTTCAGACCACGCCTATTTCTGGTTTGAATCCGTGAACAGATATGGATACATAGAGTACAAGACAAATAGGCTACAGATACAGCTAGTTGCATTGTTTTACATCAGTAATGCAAATAAATAGACACGCTCACTGTCTTTCGATCTTAATTTCAAAAAACTAAGACGTGTTGTTTTTTTTTAATCGGACAAAGTATCAATTCTTTTCGCAAACTTGGGTGAGCTTGCTGAGCACCAAAAGGGCATATTGTGATTTTATTCTATCCACATTCACTGGATATGAGCAATCGCGCGCTCTGATTGGCTACTCTACTACAAGGATATCAGCTCATATACCGTGAGTAGAGAAAAACAAAATGGTGGAGCGTTCTGCTGTACCAACCGAGGACGAAATAAAAACTTTACTTGAAAACAAAAGCCCCAAAAAATACAAAAAAGCAGCAAAATATGGAATAAAAGAAGTATTTGATGGCAAGAACACATCTTTTTTTTTCATTTTTCAAGAATTATTGCATTTTTCCCAAATCGCTTCTGTCACTTCGCCGGTTTGTTTACATTCTAAGCGGAAATGATTTTGTTGGACATTTTGTCCAAAGCTTTTATTTATAGAATTTGCAAAAAATAGAAATAAAAATGCTCCGTTTCTCAAAATCCAGTGATTGTGGATAGAATGAAACAGTTATTGCACTCAATTTCGTCGTACATGGCTGATAGCTGACTTGGTGCTATCCGCCTCGTCAGCTATCAGCTCATATACGACTCAATTTTGTAGAATAACTTAAATATTGCTACAGATTATATATTAAATGCAGTGCATTTAAAAAAGAAAACATGGTGAGCCTGCAATGTACTACCGATAAATAATTTCACCATTTGTTTCAAGTCGATCCACAATTTATCCAAACACGAACAGTATTCAATAAAAGTACAACACTCGCTCACATGTTGCAGATTTCTCTATTATCCCGTGTTGTGAACATGATTGACAAATGACACTACACAGCTCAAAAGCCATCATCATGTGCCTGCTTCCCTGCTGACCCTTCAAAGCTTAAGTTCTAAAGATACACCCTAAAGCCCTGAGGATGCAGCAGGTCAGGCTCTGATCTCTATTCATGACCCAGTGTCCTCTTTCTTAGCCCTCGCCCTAGACAGACTTCTGTCACCAGGACTCAGTGGGCAGGGGTCAGAGGACGCAATGCTAGGGCAATGATGTCAGGACAGAATAGTCGTGCCAGTGTTGGATGGACGCCCAGCGGGACACAGAGAGTCTATTTATGAGTTAAACAGTACCCGATGACTCCTACTAATCCAATTAAATCTGGCCACAGTGACGGAGGACTGGACATGGTAGGGAAACCCCATGAAGGGTCACAAATGCAGCCACTTAAACTTAAGTGGAAAAAATAGTATACTGATGGCATTAAAGGCTTGTCTGGTGTCATGTGACTTTATTTATTGAAAGCTACAATAAATATGAAGATGGGTGTTGGTTGTAATGGGAAAAAAAAGTGCCCATGAAAAGGAGATTAGACCTTATGCAAAAAAGAAATCGTATACATAGACACATGCTCATATGTTTTTCCACACGTGTGTAACATTTGATGTGAAGATGAACTTCAGCGAGTCAGCTATAGTTCATCTGTACCTTCGCCTGAAAAATTTAAATGTGAAAAATGAATCGTTTAAAAAAAATCAGGTAAAACTAAACAGATCTTTGAGAAAAAAAAACCTACATGGAAAAATCTGAAACATTCAAAACATGAAAAATAATCCACGTGACAGAGCATGAATTGTTTAAAACCACGTGTGAATTTTTCGAGCGAGTGTTCACATGTGAATCATATGAATCACTCACATATGAATCATATGAATCATTAAAGTGACGTTTGTGTGACTTGGAAGGGTAGGACTGAACTTTTTTTTTTTCCTCCACACAAATGTTCTGTTTATGGAATCAAGAATTCTGAACCTCATGTTCACGCAGTCTTTTTTTATTTCTCTCTCTCTCTATCTTCCAGACCCACAATGCGACATAGTCGAGCCAGGAATGTGGAACAGCTG
The DNA here is from genome assembly GCA_028877455.1 of Bagre pinnimaculatus. Classification (NCBI taxonomy): domain Eukaryota; kingdom Metazoa; phylum Chordata; class Actinopteri; order Siluriformes; family Ariidae; genus Bagre; species Bagre pinnimaculatus. The sequence continues at coordinate 57,742,000 of JAPEKL010000025.1, read as the reverse complement.
TCCCTTCCCCTCCATCTCTCTCTCTCTCTCTCTCTCTCCTTCGCTCTCCACTCTGAAGTGACCATCTCTACACATTTCTGACAGCGTTACATTAAACACAGTGTGTAAATGGAACACAGCGTTGCGGTGCTCTGGTGTGATTCGATCAGAATGAAGCCCGGCTCTCTCCGATCTCCATTTTCAGCTCTTAATTGCACATTAGCGAAAACCGTTCTGCCGACCCTAATTCAGAACAGTTGCAGACATGCTGGAAAAGTAAAAAGAGCACATTTTTCATTTCACATTAGCTGAAATTCACCGCATGATGCCTATTTGTGAAATGCAAATGCATAATGAGTGTTGTTTTTGTAATGATAAAACAGTGGAGACCTGTTCATTAGCACAGCACACTGTAATGCCTTGAAAAATAAAGCAGAGAGCTGGTGCTTTGCACTATATATCTGAACAGATAACAAACCGGCTTCTTTGTCTCAGAGCTGGAAATGTCGCCTGGTGAAGTTTCATCTTATTATTATTATTATTATTATTATTATCTCAAAGTATGAATCAAACATGATAGCATGATTTCCTGTTCTCATGAAAACAGTGACACAGTTTTACAATTTCTCCACATTGGAGAAGGATTTTGAAAAGCAGACCAGACAAGGAGATTTCAACCATTCTAGTTCTCTTGCACTTTTTCACATTTTTCTCTCATGTTCACCTTTATGTTGCTGTTGCTTTCTCTCTCTCTCTCTTTTTTCTTTCTTTTCTCACCCACGCAGTCTCACATGTATCTCATAGAGGGGCCCCACGTCCTCTAATCCTGCCTTGAGCAAAGTTATCACTCTGAACCCCACTATAAAATGTCTTTTGCTTATAGAACAGAATAGAATGCCTTTACTGTCACTGCACAATGAAATTTAGTTCATCATAGGAGAGCAAAGCGACTGCATACGTGTGCGCCACCACTCTTGGGCACTTCAGCCCAAGGCCGACCCATGTTAACCTAGCTGCATGTCTTTGGACTGTGGGGGAAACCAGAGCACCTGGAGGACACCCATGCAGACACGGGGAGAACATGCAAACTCCAGACAGAAAGGCCCCTGTTGGCTGCCGGGCTCAAACCCAGAACCTTCTTGCTGTGAGGTGACAGTGCAAACCACTTACACCACTGGTCACAATTAAAAAAAAAAATCCCAAATATTCAAGTGGTGGCTCCATATTACATACAATAACTCAGACCTCAGGAGCGAAGTTTTCCTTTCAGACTCCTAGATCTACTGCAACTGTTAATTTTTCATTGTAGCTGGCCAGCATATTGAATCCGTGATGCTGACTGGGAAGACAATGGCATGGCCCAAATCATATATCATCCTAAATGAAGCATCAAACAGACAAATCTCTCAATCTTTGATGTCAACTGATGGCATGCCATATGATTGAAGAACGCCGTCATGTGGCACTGCATCAGTTGAAAACTGAACAAAGTGATGTTTCAGTGCACATATGGAAGTTATATGTAAAGCACATCGCCAGAAAGGAACTTGTGACTGCACAGCGCATATTCCACTCACTATCATAGTCTTAGCATTGTGTCCTGTATTTAAGAGCTTTGTTGTGACAGGACAGGTGTGCGTGTACACTGCCTCTGTGTGTCCTGAATTCATGGCCACGTGGACCAAATTAGCAGTATTTCTCGGCTTTTTGCCAGAGCTGGGGGCCGTGAAATTGAGATTATGGTCACGGTGGTCTCTGGGAACGGGGTGTGGTGAGGAGGAGCGTGTGAGTGATTCACTTGTCTGTAACGCGAGTCCATCACAAGACAATGCATGAATGGGGCTCCTCAGAGGGATGATATCAGCTGTATGGCGCTCCAGGCCCCTCCCTTTGCTCTGAGAGTGTTCATTCATGAAGACCGTCATGCTATTGATTCAGGGTTCCACTAACACATGCACAAAGTAGGCAAGCCTGTAGATTGTAATTGGTATTGTGAAGAAGGCTTATAAATAGGCCCAGGCCTGTGATTTAACTATGTGAGTATGAGTGTGTGAGTGTGTGTGTCCCCTTCTGATGGTGCGTGAGAGAACATGAGTGGGCGTGCAATAAAAAGTCACACTGTCTCATGTGGGCTTTTCAAAACTCGGGACAATTAAGTGGCTAAATGCTTGCTGGGCCAGATTTATTTCTGTCTATATGTCAGATTAGCATATTGTGCCTCTTCCTGTCTTTTTTTTTTTGCATGGCTGTGTAGGTGGATTTTGCTCTGCATATGAAAAGCTCCAGGTCTTGTGACCTTGTTTGCACCAGGAGAGGTCAGATAACAAGGGAAGAGAAGGAATAAAACTTACTTCCATCGATGCTAGCATGGACTGTGGAAAATGCTAGCAGGAAATGTGCACTGCCTTTTAGTATCTGCAGGGGTCTGAGTGCAGGCTTAAAAGCTGCCCCTCCCTTGACAGCAGCCGTCCGGACGTGACCGTGCTATCAGACCCGTTTTGTTACAGATCTTTATCTTTCACTTTCTCCGGGAGTGTGCATTAGGAGAAGGCTATAAAACCTGGCCAGGATGAAGAAGGGTCATTCACCCAGCTGGACTAGGTGGGGGGGGGGAGAAAGCGGCAGCAGGGTGCTCGCTCAGAGAGCCGCTTGTTCTAGCTACTATTTGGATTTCCATCTGAATGGAAGAGAAGCCTGGACCAGGAATAGCAGCAAATCTCAGAGCCAGTGCCAAGGCTAGCCAAGATCACCATCAGGGGGCTCTCCCAGCCCGGAACACTGTCGCTATTCTTAGAAGCTCGAAACACGCATTCTTCATGATCCAAGAGCATCGAAGGCGACACGGGCTAAACATTCCCTCTCTATTCCTGTTTGCTAAACTTTTGCTTTCGTTGCCACTCTATCACTCTCTGCTAGTTTTGATTTTACTGTGTGATAAATGACTTGAAAATGTGCTCTACCTACAGATTTTTCCTGCATGCTACAAACTTCAATGACTTTATCAGCAAAATTTGCACTGCATGCATGATAACCACCAACCCTCAGCTTTATAGTAAGGTGTGCCCAATAATATGTCTTGCAGAAACATGGCTGCGCTGCATACTTTGCAGTTGCATGAACGCGCACCACAAAAATCGTCATCCTCAATTCGAGCAGTTGATATACTCGGCTCGGGAGACCTGCTCTGTTTAGACATTGGAAACAAACACATGCAGAGTATTACAAACAGTTTATTGGCAACGTCTTCTCTCCCAGTATCAAGCACAAACCTCCATCAAGTGCATCTTTTGCTGTACGATGCCACAGAAGTGCATAGCTGAGCAATAAACAAGCATATAAAAGCCCGAGGTATGATTTTTGCCCGAGCAGCTTTTGTAGCACCCGAGCCGTCAAATGGGGGGGAGCTGCGTGTGTAATTAGCAACGGAGTGGCTAATGGTTTCTGCGTGCTACAAGGCCAGCCGAGGTCCAGCAGGCACATATGCACTAAATGAATTCCCTACAGACCACAGTGTTTTCATGTAGCATGCCACGCATTCTTGCCTTGTTTTACTATCGCTAATGTGGAGGCCTTTGCATTCATGTCTCTCTGAGTGCGTGTTCTTAATTTGCCATGTTCAAACTGAAAAACCATGTTGTGTGCTGGACTTAAGAATATTTAATTTAGCAAGCAATTTATATTAGGTACCACAGTGTTAGTCTTGAAAGGCATGCCTGCCAAGAATAGAAGCCTAAAATTAGTTTGTATGAAAATGAAATCCGATGTCACACAACTTTGCTTCCTGGAGATGACATCTGTTTCGGTGGGTTTCTTTTGGTATCATCAAAGTGTGACTCAACAACAAAGAAATTTAGGCAGCAAATCTGAACATCATCTGGACACCTAAGAAAAAAAAAAGTGCATTTATAAACGTAACTAATTTTTGCTATAGCAGGCCGCAAATGGGTAACGCTGCTCAGATGGATCACATAGAGCTAAGACTAGATCTCATTATGGTGGGGTTTCTAGGAGCTAATCCAGATGCCTGTGTCAATTACCACGAGCTGTATTCAGACCTAAAACCTCATCTTTATCTGTCAGAGATGTTGCAAAGAGGGTGAGATAAAGGAAACCCATCTGCAATGGTGAAAACATGTGTCTCCTGTCACACGGGAAACATCACACAGTCTGAACGAGCAGAGAGAACCACAAATGTTCTTGCTATAGCCAAACACTTGGACAGAAAGTCCAATCACAGACAGACAGCTCAAAGGTGAGACAATACCATGATGGCTTGGTCAAGAGAAGACAGAACCAAGGTCTGAGAGTTCACCCCATTTCTCATTCACCTTACACACTTCTGATCTCCAAACCAGAACCCAACTCAACCTTCCAGATCTTTTCATTATGACTGATCAAGACTAAGGCCACAGAACCAAAGCCAGAGGCTGGCATGTAAAGAAAGGCACCACTCAGACTGGTTTATTCACCTCCAGAGCCGCCCGCCACCCAGGAGAAAAGTCTGGAACTCACCAGTGATTCTCTGAAAGTTCCACAAGCTCAAGTGAATAGACGTAGAGGGGGTGGGGGTGAAGGTTGCCCCCTGAGACTCTGACTCAGTAATTAGCCTGTTACAGGCGGCTGGGATGAGAAGACATAGCAGCAGACAGGCACCACATCAGGAGCCGGGGAGCCGCGGCAAAAATAAAGGAGCATGTGGGCCACAGAGGGAGGGGAAAAAATGAATGAGGAGAGCAAGACAGATTAGGAGTAGAAATGAGATGTTGTAAAAAAGTTGAGAAAAAAAATACTTCTGGCTTGTTTGTTCTTTCCTGCTCGGGGACACACTGTTTCTTTTGTTTTTGTTTTGGTCTTATGTGGAGATCTGTAGCTTGAGTTGCCTGTTTGGGAGGCCATAACTGAGTCAGGTCTTCTACAACCCAACTGAAGTCCGTTGTTCTGACTTGTGCCTGATCCAAAATGTAGTGATGCAAACTAAGACGTCTTAAAACGCAGTCATTGATGGTAACATCTCGCAGACTGTTCTCACACATGCTTACTATTTAGCACAGAGTTGCTCCTGAAGGTAAATGCTCACTATCCTGCTTTGATGACTACATGTTAAAGGGAACAATAAATACATGTGGTCACAAGGCAGGCACCCTGAAAGGGGAGGTGTTGAACCGGTACACATTCCACCAAGAGGGAGTCATTTCACTATGAAGTTGTGCAAGACTGCTTTATCAAATGTTCTGAGATAGCTAGTGGGCAAAGAAAAAAAAAAAGACAATTGACAGTGCTCTTATTCCCCTAAATATGAAATGTATTTGGACAGAAACCCTACATGAACAAGCTCAGACACTCTGAGCTCTGGCATGCCTTGCTCGCACCTCTCATTAAAACACACACTTTCATTCTGACTCGTAAAACATTCAGAGGCCTGCTCAAAATGAGCCAAGGCCTAGTCATTTGTTTTGCTTTACCAGCAGCCCACATCATATGAGGTCTGATCACCAAGCCTCATGTTTGTACAGCTGCCAGGCTTCTTTGGCATGCCCACTGTCTGGCAGAGCAAACCCAGGGCAGGAGAAACACCTCAGGCTGGATCTTATACAATACACAGAAACATCTTGGTTACAATCTACTAGTCCTGGAATCAAACACACACCTGTGTTATAATGGATGCAGAGCATATACGTACTGTTAACTAGGATTGTGTGGTGCTAAGGCTACACAGTCTAGTTGTAACTGAAGAACGCAGATATCAAATCTCTACGAAGGTGGTGTGTGTGTGTGTGTGTGTGTGTGTGTGTGTGTGTGTAAGCACGGTTTGGGATGATGAAGTAGTGTCTTAATCAGATAAAAGAGAGCAGCAAGCAACCCACCCAACCCTTACACATTCCTGTCACTCACTGAACCCTGGTTTCCAGCGAAGCAAAAGAGAAAGAGAGAAAGAAAGAGAAAGAAAAAGAAATGAAGCAGCACTCTCATCAAGAGCTGCTTCTTTCTGAAAACGAGTGGGTGGGATGTGACCCCTGGCTTACTCTCATGTTGTTGCTGACCCACTTGGCTGTGCTAAGTACTCTTTGGTCAGAGATGAAAGCAGCAACCCTGTCGTCGAGCACTTTGACACAACGAGTTATGAACGCGCATCTTAGCTCTTTCTGTACGCTCGGACTTTTGATATTGTTTTGTTTGCCGAGCCGTCATGCTGGTGGGAGCGATAGCTATTTTAAACAAGCCTGGCTTGAAACGGCTCAAGGCACCATTTCTAGATCAGCACTAGGCAAGCATATGGTTCACGTTTGGGTCTGTTTGACAGTGGCTTCATGTTATATGTTATATATTTGTAGTCTTTGTGAAGGCTAGTCTTCAGAAGAAGAAGAAAAGTCAGTATGGTGCTGCGTTGTTTTTAGCTAACAAGATGTGAATGTGTTTGCACAATCATATTAAAGCAAGTCTATTTGAGAATCTAAATATGCTTGTCGAGGTCATCACTTATTTGGAGCCTCCATTGTCTGTTCTTCCTCCATTTGTCTTGAGTCAGTCAGATCCTAGATGAACTCTATACTACTTCTGTTACCGTTTACCTCTGCCCTTTCTCTTTAAAAAGAAATTTGGTGAAGTTAAAAAGAACAACCAAAAAGTGGTGCATATTTTTTGAATCTAAAACTAGCTTCACTATATTCTCTGTCCTCTCAGACTCCATGTGAGCTTGTCACCACTAAAAGCGATTAACAGGTACAAAATGTGAAAGAAGAGACCAGATTACAGTAAGCACCATGCAGAAATTTCAATCTTTGGCAAACAGTATTGCTAACACAGGACTCTCCATCCTGACCAAGCAAGACGGAGCCTGTGTTGTGAAATGTTTTTTTGCAAAACACCACCACAGCGTTTTGGCAATTCGAATGCAACTATCAGCATTTTTAGTAATGTTTTTCCATGTGGCTGATAAAGTTTGTGTATATGGAAATATTGCCTGTGTATGTACATGCAAGCCATTGAGATCACGCCTGTTTGGATATGCTGATATTGTAGTGATTCATATCATGCGTGTGCACACACACACCTCAGACTGAAGTCAGTTTTCAGTTTGACACTTATGGTGCGAATAGCATTTTTCCATGATGTGCATACAGCTGTTGCGGTGTGTATGATCGACAGAGTAAGCAGCGTGCGCAGATGTTATAATAACACTCAGCTTTTTCGCTCAGGAAAACCAGCGGCCACTGAACTTGTTCTGCTCTGCTGACCGAGCACAAACAGGGTCAGGTTAGAAAAGTGCATTGGACGGGTGTACAGTAGGGCTATATTCGGTCACACACTCACTCCCTCTCAAGAGCCTGCACAATCATCACCTCAATCCAAGTTTCAGGAGTGTCTTGTCAGGAGTGTGAGGGGGAGGATTATAATGCTGACTGCTCAAGCCGCACCTCATGTACCCTCCCTGCCTCCCTCTCGTACTCTCTCAATCATGGTCAGGCATGCGGCCTTGCTCCTGCGCCTCGCCCTTTGGCTGGCATGAGCGGGTAATGAAACAGCATCATGACAAGTAAATCCTTTCAGCGCTGGCGTAAGAACTGACAGAGTGTTTCCTCCTAGACGTGCAGGATGACCGAGTGCAAGAACATAGCCTTAATGAAAGCTGATCTCATGATGGCAGCATAAATGACATACCTCAAATATAGAAGAAGAAAACAAAACTTGCATGCACTTTAAGCGCAGCTGCACGTTCTACGGTACCTATCTTATCATAAATGTCAACTTGCTTTAAAGTGAATAAAACCAGATCCTGATCTGATTTGCCTTGCTGCAACTTTCAACTATGCGCCTCGCCCTTTGGTTGGCCGAGACACTGGCATGGCACGAACTAGCAGCATCATGACCAGTCAGCACTGATCAGTGCATGAACAAGAAGGAAAGTTTCCTCAAAGCAGAGACACAGGATGAGAGTAATCCTGTGAAACGCATGCATCTTGAAGAAAGTGTACTTTTGGATTAGAAAGAAAGAGAAAAAAAGCTGCCTCCACTTATGTTCTTGCAACATCAGGCTTGCAACTTCATTTCAACATTTCCATTTGAGCAGATCGCATTGTTATGACAATTAGAGGACGCAGAAAGCTCACACACACAGCAGCACCGAGAGCGCATAAATAATTGATCGGCGCATCTGGCGACCGCTGGACTGAGCATCGTCTGTGCTGGAGCGCGTGAGCTTTGCGGTGTTACAAAGTGTCGCGAGCTCCAACACCAGTTGAAGCGCGCGCGGTACAGCAAGCTTTGATGTGACAAATAAACAAACAAACAAATGTATGGATGAATGAATGAATGAATAAATAAATAAATAGAACCCATAACATAAAGCTTTAAAAAAATATATATATGACTGCATAATAAAATAAAACACTCACTCACCGTCTGCTTTTTCGGATTTTATTATAGTTAACGTTGGCGTCATATCCACGGCAGCCGTCATGGTCCCGCACTCAGCGCGTGCGCTTACAGCTCACGTTTAAGTCCCGTTATGTTTATATTTACTGAAAGTAAAAGCGCCTTCCCTCTGGCTTTATTTATTTATTTATTTATTATCCCAACAGTGTCCTATATCTCGAGAGCGAACTTCTCTTTCTCTCTCCCTTCCTTACTCACTCATTCACTCCCTCTCTCTCTCCTTTCCTCTCATTCTCTCTTTCTGCCTCTCTCTGGGCGTCACTGTGTGAATGGGCGGCGTCGAGTCTGATTCACTCTCTTCATTCCTTCTCTGATACCTCTCTGTGAGAATAGCCTCTCGTCCTTTCCTCCTATGAAACATTCTAGTGCCTATACACTATATCATCTAAATGATCGGAATCAGGTGTTCCAATCACTTCCATGGCCAATCAAGCACATTTTGGACGATTCCATGCTCCTAACTTTGTGGGAACAGTTTGGAGCTGGCCCCTTCCTCTTCCAACATGACTGTGCACAAAGCAAGGTCCATAAAGACATGGATGACAGAGTCTGGTGTGGATGAACTT
>JAPEKL010000025.1:57641309-57652904 GCA_028877455.1 Bagre pinnimaculatus | reverse complement strand
AAGTTTGGGCTTCTATGCTCAGACTGCTGCCTCCGCGACCCGGCCCCGGATAAGCGGAAGAAGACGAGACGAGACGAAAAAGGGCGTATAGCTTTAAAGTGGATAATTTCTTTACATTTGTGGAACCACAAACAACAGCATCACCAATGGTTATAACTCTTTTTCTTTTGGCTGCTCCTGTTAGGGTTTGCCACAGCGGTTCATCCTTCCCAATTTATGATCCGCATATTTGATTTGGCATGTTTTTTGTTATTTGTTTTTTATATCAGATGCCTTTCCTGAGGTAACCCTCCCTAATCTAGCCGGGTTTGGGACCGGCACTTAGCATGCACTGGCTTGTACAACCCCAGTGGCTGGGTATTTTTACCTATGCTGCATGTCTTTGAACTGTGGGAAGAAGCCAGAGCACCCAGAGGAAACCCATGGAGACATGGGGAGAACCAATGGTAAATAAATAAATAACAGAATAGTATAAAGTAAAGGCTTGGGGCTGATTTATTTGTAGCCCAGACTGTAGATTCATAGAGCTCATCAGTTACTCATTACACTGTCAGAAATAGGGGTACAGTAGGAGACCAATTCTGTCCCCCAAGGGACAGTCTACACTAATGTACCCCTCATGGCCTTCAAGGTAACTATGTGTGCCTTTTTTGGGCCAAATAGGTACATATATGTTCCCAATCAGTATATAAATGGTACAAATAAGTACCTTAGATGGTACTGCCCCAGTGACAAGCTGTTGTACCCGTAAAGGTACAATAATGTACTTTGTTTTCTGAGAGGGTAGTGATAATCATGCTTGGTGAAACACCCACCGAAATGTAGTGTTCACTGCGGCTAATTGACTTAATCCCACTTAAAAATAATTGAGGCCTCATCAGCTGTGATTGAGAAGGTACATATGAAATACAACAGCAGGTGTAATAAACATGAAAGAGGTGAATCACGGTCTTCATCACTGATCTTTCATGATGGCTTCAAACTTGAAACAAGCCAATGACTGTAAAAACAAGGACAGTGTGATGTTTTGGAAAGTTAAACGACCACCGGTCTAGCACCCCTGCTGGCTGTCTGCAGTATAATGTGTAGCACGACCCATCCTTATGTGTTTCAGTGACAAAATAGCTTATTTTCCATGTCATTTTTCTCATCTAAACTGTCTTTCCATCTACAGTGTCTAATTCAAAGAGTTAATTTTCATAATCTGTGAATTTTCCTGCAGAAATAAGGGGTTTTTTTAAGTTTTATTCTACTATATCTTAAGAAGATGTGGATACACTTGGGAATGAAGTGATTGGCAGCCTTGGTGATGGACTGGACCTTGGTATTGGGAGAAGGGGGCGGGTTTTACCAAATGAGTAGATGTACCTAACTTTGACTCTCATCTCTACGGTGCAGATAAGATACCAATACAATTCTGGCAATATGGCAGAGGGATTTTGCCTTCATTTCTGTAGAATAGCCATGCCATGGCATGCCGTCCATGTTCCTTTGGAGTCATTGAAGCAAACAGACAAGGCAAACAATCAAAGAGCAAACTATTTGCAAAGGTTCTCTTTTATTTCCACTGGGCTTGCTGCTTGTGGAAAGAGAAATTGATTTTTGATAATTATGAAAACACTTGGAAACTTGTTTTTCAATGTACTGATTCCTAAGTGTATGAACATGCATAATAGATTTATGCCTATGATTAAATCTCGTGCTTTAATTAACAGTTATTCCATGAAATCAAGTCGTACATGAGCCAATAGCCGATGAGGCATGTGGTACTGAGTTGGCTATCAGCCATGTACAATGAAATTAAGTGGAATAATTGTTTTATTCTATCCATATTCACTGGATTCTGAGAAACAGGACATTTTTATTTTTATTTTTTGCAAATTCCATAAATAAAGACTTTATACAAAACTTCTGACAAAACCATTTCCGCTTAGAATGTAAACAAACTGGTGAAATGAGAACAGAAATTTGTGAAAAATGTGATAATAATTATTGAAAAATAAAAAGATATGATCTTACCATCAAATACTTTCATTCCTTTTTTGTATTTTGGGGTTTTTTTTTGTTTTCAAGTAGAGCTTTTATTTCGTCCTCGGTTGGTTCAGCAACATGCTCTGCTATTTTGTTTTTCTCTACTCATGGTATATGAGCTGATATCCTAGTAGTAGAGTAACCAATCAGAGCGTGTGATTGCTCATATCCAGTGAATATGGATAGAATAATGTTCGATATAATTCTAACACGATACTAAGAATAGGAGGTCTATCAGACTTTATTACCTCATGTCTTCATAATTAATTTGAAATCACAAAATAACCAGGAAGCCACTATGAAAAGCAAATGCGGATATCATTATCATAAATGCCCAAAACAATGCACAGAACAGAGCACTAGCATGTGGTTAACAGGCAGCAATGCAAAGAAATCCATCTGCAAACTTTATGAAAATATTCTTCTTGTTTTTGCTTTATAAGATTGGCTGTGGTTTAGCATAGGGAAGAATGTTGTCGGGTTTTTGACAGGGTGTCCACTGTAGTACCCCTGCACAAGTGAGTGCGTGCACACACACACACACACACACATACACACACACACACACACACACTAATCCAACTCCTTTTTACTTCTTTGAAGTTTTATAACATTGGAAAACTTTGATTTTTTTAATTATTATTTTGAAAGGCCATCTCTTGTTGTGTGTTGACTTCCTTTTTCTTTTTCTGAGTGCAGTCTATGTTTTTAGAAAAGAAAGAAAGAAGACAATACCCCATCTACGGCATCTGATGAACTGTACGTTTGTTCGGGCATGGCCACGTCTGTTTCCGGTTACACACATTTGTTTGTGGTCTGGGGAGAGGGCGCCAAAGAGGGTAAAGGAAAAAATCACCCGTAACATATTGCATGTTATTCCTAAGAATTAACATTTGGTCATAAATGGCATCCAAATTTTATTATGTAATGAAATTCTGAGTTGGCTTTTGGAGTTTTAGGTCTATTTTCATTCTACATTATCCATGATGCTACCTGCTGATAATGGCACCAGTGGGATTTCACCCTCACGTCATCTGTACCTAAAAATAATGATGCAGCTGTGCATTAGTCTTTTAATCTGTCCAGCTTCCTCACTTCCTTATCTGTACCCTCTGCTCAAACAGATCAGTTCCCAAAGCTTCAAGATTAATGCTAACACTATCATCTACACCATTGTCATTTTGTCAATGAAACAGCTGATCCGAGTCTCTGAACTAACTATCATTAGCACCACATTAAACTAACTGTACATTGGATGTCTCATTAGTATGACAATGAATATAATGCTGCTGGAAAACTGTGTGAGAAATGTAGCACTTGCTCTTTTGCTTTTAGAATCTAACATTATGAAAAGCTTATTAAAGATTATGGGAATTGCACTAGCACAGCAGACAGCTGCTAACTTCTTACATGAATGACAAAAATAATGTAGCAACCAACAACTTGGTGGCACAGTGGTGTAGTGGTTAGCAGTGTCGCCTCACAGCAAGAAGGTTCTGGGTTTGAGCCCAGTGACTGACAGGGACCTTTCTGTGTGGAGTTTGCTTGTTCTCCCTGTTTCTGCATGGGTTTCCTCTGAGTGCTCCAGTTTCCCCCACAGTCCAAAGACATGCAGTAAGGTTAACTGGCTACTCTAAATTACCCATAGGTGTGAATATCTGAGCTGTGGTCAGACAGTAGTATGGTGGCTGCCAGTGGTATCTTTGTATGCCTTCAACTCAGCCATGTTGATTCTTCGTAATTCAGCTGCAAGGAAAGATGATTAGTCGCACAAATTACAAAACGTGTCATAAATATTTGAATTTATTCTATCCACATTCACTGGATATGAGCAATCCTGCGCTCTGATTGGCTAGTGTACTACTAGGATATCAGCTCATATACTGTGAGTAGAGAAAAACAAAATGGTGGAGTGTGTTGCTGAACCAACTGAGGATGAAATAAAAACTCTACTCAAAACCAAAACCCCCAAAAATACAAAAAAGCAAAAATAATGGAATAAAAGAAGTATTTGATGGTAAGAATGTATCTTTTTTATTTTTCAAGAATTATTATTATAGCATTTTTCACAATGTGCTACTGTCATTTTGCCAGTTTGTTTACATTCTAAGCAGAAATGATTTTATGGGATGTTTTGTATAAAGTTTTTATTTATGGAATGTGCAAAAAATAAAAATCCAGTGAATGTGGATAGAATAAGAAAAAATTATTCCACTCAATCTTGTCGTACATGGCTTATAGACAACTCGGTGCTACGCGCCTCGTCAGCTATCAGCTCGTGCACGACTTGATTTCATGGAATAACTGTTAATTATAGCACAAAGTTTAATCATAGGCATAAATCTATTATACATGTTTATACACTTAGGAATGCACATACTGAAAAACAAGTTTCTAAGTGTGTCCATAATTATCAAAAATCAATGTCTCGTTCAAGCAGCAAGTCCAGTGAACAAAAAAAGCTATGCTTATAGTTTGCTCATTGATCGTTTGCTTTCTCTATTTGCTTCAGTGACTGTAAAAGAACATGGATGGCATGGATCTATTCCCTTCTGTTCTATAGAAATGAAGGCAAAATTCCTCTGCTATGTTGCCAGATTGTCGGAGGCAGTATCAGTATCTGCACTGATGAAAAAATGATTTTGTGGGATGTTTTTTAGAATTTTTTTTTATTTACCGGATTTGCAAAAAATCAAAATAAAAAAAAATGCTGTTTCTCAAAATCCAGTGAATGTGGATAGAATAAAACTACTCAATTTCATCGTACATGGCTTAGAGCCGACTCAGTGCTACACGCCTCATCAACTATCAGCTGATGTTTCTGTAAATGCGGCTTGGCGACTGCCACGTATATGATGGAATAACTGTTAAATAACCATATTTAACATGTTTCAGTGAGGAGGCTTCCTTTATCCTGATATCACTCAGACATCTAAGGACATACATAGCCCATATAAGAATATGTGTCTCAGAAATGTCAGTAAAAGTGACTAATAAAGCCATAATCTCCCTTTAACACTAACATCCCCTTGATCCCCTATGCACTTCAACAAACCATTGGTCAATGACATTTCACAGGATCATACAGACATGCATGCATAAAGAATTGGACAAGCAGATTCAGCTGCCTCTAAGCTGGACCACAGAGCCCTCTGGTGATGAAGACTGGTCACTGCAGCCGTCCCAGACAAGGGCCCAATAGTACTGCTTTATTAGATCCAGATTTGACCGTCGGAGGCCACAGATGAATGAGTTTTGTAGTCTGGTGAGCGGCCGGCGTTGAGTTCAGACTGTCAGACATGTCTGGTGGGGGTTTGAGGAGAAAGAGAGTAAAGGAGGGGTAGGCCTCAAGGCAAATGCCAGAGAAAAAGAGTGTGGTACGGTAAAACCCGAGAGTCGCCGAGCCACATTTACAGAAACAACACTCTCTCTCAAGGAGTGGGCGGCAAGTGAAATGAAAGGTGACAGAGTATTCATTTCAGATGCGTTTCTCTCTCTCTCTCTCTCTCAGCTCTCACTAAAAGCCTGGTGAATGATGAGCGCTTACCAGATTTACTGAAGGGAGGTAATTTTCAATATTCTCCATGTGCAGTTCAGAATTTTCTGCTGAGAGATCATTTTTCCTTCCTTCTGATACTAATAGATTCCAAGATGGATGGTTCTGGGTTTTACTAAGAGCTCATATGTGAGAATATACGAGATTCTGTAATAGATGGACTGGACGTGATATATGATTAGGTGCTTAAAAAAAACAATATAAGCATTTGAAATTGAGAAAAAGGGATTTTCTTATATCTGGTCCACAACACTGACTCCTAAGTGAGTTTATGGTCCATCTGTGACATTTATTCCATACATAAGAATAGAAGTTAAGACTATTTAGCTCAGGATTAAAATGTTGTGTGGTCAAGCCCCATGATTGCCAAAGCACCAGTGTTCCACTGTTGACTAAGATGTAAAGTGTTGATTTCTTTTCTTCTTTCCAGACTGACCAGTGGGAGAACTGGAGCTGCTGGGTGGGTTCTGTTTACTAAACACAAATATACACTGAGCATAATTTTTAATCTTAGCTACATTCGAAGCTAAAGGGTCATCCATTGGGCACTGCACACCTCAGTATCAGCGCTACAGCGTAATATTCAACCTAACGTTGCATCGGACATGACATTAAGTCATCTATAGCCTGCAGTTGTGATGAGCATCTCATCAGGAGGTTGTAAAGCCGCCTGTTAATTTATGTGGTTGCTCGGCTCGTAAAATGGCTGCAGTGGTTTAATTTTAATACTTCCCCCTGCAAATTATGAGGACACACATGAGCAGCCTGGATCCTTTTTCCAGGCTTTACTGATGATTTATAATACAAGCCCGATTCCAAAAAAAAGTTGGGACACTGTGTAAAATAAAAACAGAAAGCAATGATTTGCAAAACATTTTCAACCTCTTTTCAATGGAATACAATAGAAAGACAATATATTTCATGTTCAAACTGATAAACCTTTTTGTTTTGTTTGTTTTTGTAAATTTACACGCATTCTGAATCTGATGCCTGAGACATGTTCCAAGAAAGTTGGGACCAGAGCAAGAAAAGCCTGGGAAAGTTGTGGAATGCTCAAAAAATAGTTGTTTGAAACATTCTACAGGTAAATAGGTTAATTGCTAATTAGAAAGGCTCAGTCATTCACAAGCAAGGATGAGGCAAAGTTCGCCACTTTGTGAAAAACTGTGTGGGCAAACGGTCCAACAGTTTAAGAACAATGCTTCTCAACATACAATTGCAAGGAGTTTAGGGATTTCACCATCGACAATCCATAATATCATCAAAAGATTCAGAGAATCCAGAGAAATCTCAGCAAGGCTGAAAACCAACATTGAAAGCCCGTGACCTTTGATCTATCAGGCAGCACTGCATTAAAACCCAAAAGGATTATATAAATAATATTACTACACGGGCTCTGGAACACTTCAGAAAACTGTTGTTGGTAAACATAGTTCATCACTGCATCTACCATGCAAAGTGAAAGCCATATATCAACAACACACAGAAACACAGCTGAATTCTCTGGGCTGAGCTCATCTGAGATGGACTGATGCAAAGTGTAAAAGCGTGCTGTGGTCTGACGAGTCCACATTTCAAATTGTTTTGGAAATCATGGACGTTGTGTCCTCTGGGCTTAAAGAGGAAAGGGACCATCCAGATTGCTACCAGGACAAAGTTCAAAACCCAGTATCTGTGATGGTACAGTATAGTGGTGTGTTAGTGCCCATGGCAGGGGTAACTTGCACATCTGGGAAGGCACCATTAATTCTGAAAGGTACATACAGGTTTTGGAGCAACATATGCTGCCATCCAGGCGACGTCTTTTTCAGGGGCATCCCTGCTTATTCCAGCAAGACAATACCAAGCCACATTGTGCGCATGTTACAAAAGCATGGCTTCATAGTAAAAGAGTGCAGGTGCTAAACTGGCCTGCCTGCCTCCCATTGAAAATGTGTGGTGCAGTATGAAGCGCAAAATACGACAATAGAGACCATGGACCTTTGAGCAATTAAAAGCGTATATCAAGCAAGATTTTGGAAAGAATTTCACTTTCAGACCTTCAACAATTAGTGTCCTCAGTTCCCAAACACTTACTGTGTGCTGTTAAAATAAAATGTGATGTAACACAGTGATAAACATGCCCATGTCCCACTTTTTTGGAACATGTTGCAGGCATCGGATTCGAATTGAGTGTATATTTACAAAAAACAATAATGTTTATCAGTTTAAACATTAAATATCTTGTCTTTGTATTGTATTCAATTGAATACAGGTTGAAAAGGATTTGCAAATCATTGCATTCTGTTTTTATTTATACTTTACACAATGTCCTAATGTTTTTGGAATCAGGGTTGTACAAGTCATCAATCAAAATTACTTATACTTAGCTGTGATGGTCTCATAGAGGTGGCTCACCCTGAATTTGACCATGTTGGAGTTTTACACTGTTGCATGTATGCCTTGACATAGCTAGCGTGAAAAAGCGATCCCACCCTGCCTTCCCTGGTGCCGCCGTCTCATTTCCTCGTCCCCCCTGGAGAGATGAGAATGATCTGGAGAGCAAGCTATCTCCATCTCCTCTTCATCTCTCCTGCTGTCTCGCTGTTCCAGTTAAATAAATAAGACATTACACTGGATGGTCCATGCCTTCATTACCACAGAGGATCGATGTAATCAGAGATGTCTGTACGTTACGGCACATTCCTAAATAAGCATATTTTAGGAGCATGTCCCTTGAGGTGGTAATGGGACTTTGAAACAGGCCTATAATGTTAATGCCAGCATAATTGTATAGGCTCTGATGAAAGAAGAGTGCTAGTGCTAGTAATATACTCATCTTCCTGAATTATTAGCATTGTCTTTTCAAAATCGTTTACTTTCAGAGGTATGAATCCCTCTTTTTAAAACATATATATACAGTATATATAAAATGTCAAAAAATTTTAGATTGATACTCACTTTAGTACATTACTATTTTTATAATAACAAGTTATTCATAGTGACTTGAATGGGAGATGCTTGATAACCTCTAAGAACAGTAATAAACAATTAAAAAAAACTATATAATTATTGATTAGTTGAAGCATTCTGTCAGGAGATTTTTACATTTATGGAAAGAGTCTCCACTGTCAGTGCTTTGTAACATTCAGGAAGTTTTCTGTCTTCAGGATAAACCTTTGCACTTTCTAGTTTGTCAGTAACTTCACATGCTGCATTTTTTTTTCTCTTATTAACTTATTAAAGGTGCTGACTGCAAAGTCATCTAAAATTTTAATTTTTTTTTTTTTTGTGCATGGCATTTTCCTATGTCTCGCAAGAACAATATGATGCGGACAAGATGCAATCATTTTGATGTCCTGAAGGTCGCTTTTCTCTGTTTTGGGACTGTTTTCCAACCTCTTGAGATAAACAGTACAGCCCTACAGAAATACCCAAATGCAAGGAGATTTAACTAATTAGCATAACCATGGAACTGCATCACACCAAGATGGCGATGCACAGAAAACCTCGTGAATCTGCATCGGCTTCAGAGAGTTTTGAGTCGCAGGGATATAATTTGTGGTTGATGTTTGAGAATAGATCCATGAAACAAAGTACAAATATATATTTTCTCTGTTACAACTTTTGTGTTATTGTTTCTTTCTATGCAAGATCAAATCATTTGGTGTATAACTGCATACTTACTACCATGGAGCCGTCAAGCCCATTCTAAGGCTAAGGTAGCTAAACGCTAGCTAGAATGATTTTTTGATCTGTCCAGAAAATTGACGTCATCAAACTTTGTTCGATCTTGCAGTTGCACTCACTAGGCAGGCTTTCCTTTTCTTTTCTGCTGGCTTTTAGCTGGCAGGAGAGAGAGAGCCAAGTCTGCCATGTTTGGCCACACCGACTTGTTTTGGTTAACAGTAGGTCAAACACACCCCATGGTGGTCATGTGATATTGTTCACTTGCTTCGGCAATCTTCAGAATTGTAAAATGCGGGACACATTTTATCTTGGCAAAACATTTACACAAAGGATACATGGTGTGTGCAGCTGCGAAACATCTTGAAACTCCAACAGCAATAGAAATAGAACATTTTGCCCAGAATTCAACTTTGCAGCCAGCACCTTTCAGGTAGGCTGGGAGAGAAACAATTGCTGTAATGTAAGTGAAAGAAAGAACTAACTCGCCTCACAGACATTGTATATCATTAAATGATTAAAAAAAGTTATTCAATTAATTTAGCAAGAAATATTATTATATAATAGTATGTAATATATTAATATTGACTGTATAAATCATTAATATTAAAGTTATTTTTAAATTATCTTTGCATTGGGCTGCATAACACCCTGTTTTGTCTTTTTTAAATCCCTTTCTTAATGGAACACATATGTATGTAGTCCTCGGGTGAAACACCTTTGACACTAATAAGGCATTGGGACTTAGCAACTGTGAAAGCAAATATGGTAGCTTTCATATTCAGCATGACAATTATCCAGCAAATCCTGTTTGTTTTGCTATTTTCCTCTTGCAGACTTCTGCATGGAAAAGTGTGATTAAAGGTTTGATGTGAAACCAGCAATTAATTTAGGCTCTGTTGAATTGTATTTATAAAGTGCTTTTAACAATAGATATTGTCACAAAGCAGCTTTATAGAAATGCTGGTCTCGATCCATATTCGATCCTTAATGAGCAAACCAGAGGCAACAGTGGCAAGAAAAACTTCCTGACAAAGAATAAGAAAGAAAACTTGAAAGGAACCAGACTCAAAAGGGAACCCATACTCTTCTGGGTGACATTAAATAGTCCAAGTTATAATAACTACAGCATAAAAAAAAGAGTAAACAAATTCGTGAGTGTATGTCCCAGTGGAGAGATCCAGTAGCCTACCTACCTCTAGTTATCAGATATGTTTCCAGTCACACTAAGATGGCAATTTCCTGCAATTGTTCAAAAGAATTTACTTCATCTTGGTGGGAATTGAGGGCACAAAAATATTCAACACAGTATTTAAAAAATACTCACTTACAGTACGAGTATATTTTTGCTGTACATTTCTGGAGTTTTGCACGCAGTTCTCTGAATTTACATTGCATTAGTAGATGATTAGGTAGTGTTTTTGTGCTCAATTATTTGTCTGTAACTCTATTGTCAGTATTGAAACAGCCTCATTAAAACAATACATACTAAAGCCAATGCAAAAAAAAAAATCCAGGTTTATTACTGAAATATCAGTCATGTGAGTGATGAAACATCAATCTGCAGCTTATTATTTCCATTTTTTAAAGTATTCATTAGGTCAGTTATGAAATAGAGAGTGCACGTTTTGCTTCATGGTCTTTATTACAGATGATCAATATAATAATAGTGACTTGGAGACTGAATTGAGTTCTTCACAGAAGAAGTAAAGAATTGCTGCTGTGGCAAAGTCCTGATCTGTAGCATCTGCAACAACAACAACACACTTACACTGTAATAAAAAAGTGGTCTAATGGTCTGTATTGAAAGAGAAATAATGATTGCTCTCTGCAAGTTAATTAGAGTTTAGAGAGTTAATTAGAGCATTCAGAAAAATGTTCATTGGAAAGATAGTGCAATAAACAGAAGATATTACACAGTTGCATGAAGATATGAAGTTTATCTTTGAGTAGTGAATATATATATCACAAGTGAGTGGAGCAAATGAGTGATATATTTTTCAAAGTGAGAAGATAAACTTCATGTCTTCGCACTACTGTGTAATGTTCCTTATATTATATGGAAACACCCCCCCCCAAAAAAAATAATCAAAATAATTTTAATTTTGAACCAGTTCACCATTTTGACAACACACATCTAGTCAGCGATAAAACACTGGGAGTGACATCATCGGAGTGAAATATCAGGAAATATGTCACTCAGATCCAAGATGTGTTTTGTATAAAAATACAAGTTTTTCAATATGAGAAGATAAACTTCATATCAAGTTAATGTGTGATTTTCTTTTTATTATATCGACACATGCGCAAAGAAAAAGTACCAAAATTTATTGAAACGATTC
>JAPEKL010000025.1:57617371-57631514 GCA_028877455.1 Bagre pinnimaculatus | reverse complement strand
ATCCATTTATGGTTATATTTAATGTTTAATGGAACTCCTGCAAGACAAGTTATAGCACGGTATTATAGCAGCTATAAACAGTCCCTCCCTCACCAGTTTATCATGCAATCTAGAAAACAGAAAGTGCAACTAAGTCTGAAGACTCTGTCCTGAAGAATTTCCTGTGATGGAAAATTTACTTGACTGTTACAGAGCACTGACACTGGAGACTCCTTCTGTGAATGTTAGACAAACATTTCCATACACAGAACTTCACAATATGAACAAGTATGGAGTTTTATTTGTTCAAGATCCATCATATTTTAATCAATTTCTTAAAATTTATTATTAATCTTAGATTGTGTGGAGGGTCCACCATTTCGTTAGTACAGTACAAGCACATTAATATATAAACCTGTGGTTTGAATTATACCTTGAGTTACTGTCAGAGCTGCAGTTCTAGGAAACTAATCAACACTTTATAATGAAACACAATTGGGAATTCCAGTATATTTATTGCATTGGTAGTCTATAGCCATGCAATGACATGGATGATTGATTGATAGAAGAAGAAGAAGAAGAAGAAATGGAAGGGAGTGTCATTATAGTATTATATAATTGTTATAGGCTAAAAGAAAAGTAATTAGCTCCTCATACAGACATTTAAGTTTGTGTACTCTGGGGTTGTGGCTGTCTAGCAGAAACCATTTCCAAATTTCACCCCTGATCGACATATCCCTCCCACTTCAATGCTTTTCCAATGGTGTGGCATGGCAGTTCTCCCCGCTATTTGTGGTTGGAGGCAACGGCTGGCTGTCAGGCTGCAGTACCATGCCAGATGTTTTGCTCCTTGCTATGTAAACGGACATGCGTCTGTTTACTGGGCGACAAAATGTTTGTTACCGCTGAGCAAGTGGCACACTGAGAGCAATGCCCTACAAATATCAGGATTTAACAACTGGACGACATGCTTGTTCATAGATTAAATCGAACCTTCCTGTGTTGTACTCGGAAATTATTGAGTATTTTTAACAAAGGTGAAATTATCCTACACCCACTGTTTTTTTCTTTCTTTCTTTTTTCAGCTCAGTGGATGATTATGATCTAGGTTGACTCACATAGAAAATACAATAAGTCACTGTTCATGCAGTGTTATGTCGAGGCCTATTGAAATTGGCCTGTTGCATTTTAGGAATAATTGGCGTAATAGACTATCTGTTCTGTAACCAGGTGAGTGAGTGAGTGATTGATTAGTCTATCACCATTTTAATGAACTGCATCTACATTTGCAGGAGGAAAAAAAGCTACTAAACTGTACCATTCTATGTCATTGGGTTGGGTTCCTCAAGAGTATACATTTTGTGTTCTTACTGCATAATGTCTGTAAAGCTTTAGGTAATAATGGCCAAAATTAACACTTTCAGAGTTAATTTGTGACCAATTGGACATATACTGTATAAACACTCTGGGTATTAATTCAACACTGGGGATTTTGCTGTGTATGTTCCTTAAATCTTTTTAAAGGTACATCATGTGGATAAGTAACATATTAAATGTACAAAAGATAACAGTATCACCCCAGAGACAAGGAAAGGTAGTTCCTTTTTTCCTTCTTTTCTGAGAGTGTATAGAGGGATGTTCCCTCTTTGGTTCACTTTTATTAAAGACTGTCTGGCAAAACTTGTCTTGTCAGTGCGATCAGTTTGCTTTTAATTAAAAGATTTCTGAACACTGCACAGAGGCATGCTGCACTCATCTGATACTGTGAATAGTGACAGTTTTCATCTTGGCTCCTAAAATTTATCACCATTTTGTACTATCTATCTCAGTCAAAGAGCTATGACTATGGAAAAAAAATGTATGTGGGCAAAAAAAAAAAAAAAAAAAAGTTCACTTTAGTTCTTACTAAAGGCTTTACCTCAAAGGAAACTGATGTTCGCTTAACAAACAAACAAAAAAAAGAGAGAGAGATGGGTCAGGATAGAAAGGTGGCTTATCAGAATACAAGTCGAAACAGTGCTGTTTTGTTCGCTGAGAGAGTTGTAGGCGCCTTGACTCTAAATGGTTAAACAAGGTGTCTCCCTTAATTAGGGCGAGCTGCGCAGGCCCCCGGGCAGGGGGAAGCCTTGACCCCTAGCAGGATCCAGATGTGCTGGTCTCGAGGGGAGCTCTCTCCTTCCCCCCAAACCCCCAAGTTGCGAGCAGACAGGCCGTTCAACTCAGACTCGGGCTTGGTCCCTCGGGCACGGTGGTTGATTGGGGGTAGGAGGTGAGGGGAGTCTGGAGGTCTGGGGTCTGGTCACAATCTGTGCAGGCTGTGTGTGTTAAATCTGATCAGTAATAAATCGGTGCAATTGATGAAAAGGAAGGAAAAGAAAAGAATGCATGTGCATGTATGTGTGTGTGGATGCTTTGTAGGCAATCTAAGCATAATCAAGCCTGCATATTGAATTGTTCTTTTTCAATATATATATATATTGGTGACTTTCAGAATTACACTGTATATAGACCAGACAGCCATTTAGTCATTTGGCACTGTTTAAACCATATACTAGAGACAGTATAATAATATTAGAAATGAAAATAGGCCTGGTAGCCTATCAGTCATCAGCATGCATATGCAGTCCTTGTAGAAATCCACAGAGCAGATGTTTTAGCAGTCGCGTCCGCGCGCACGTGCAGTGCAGACGGCAGCAGTGACGGGTCCGAGCGGTGCGCCGCCCCTGCTAGGGCTTTCGGATTTCTCTAAACCTCTGTATCTGTGGACATCTCGGGGAAACACTGCACTGCTCTGAGCACTGAGGGGAAGAAAGCACTGATACGCGCTCGCAGGTAGCCACTTTTATCTCTTTTTTTTTTCTTCTTCAGGGCGACGTGTCGGGAAAGGAGGGTGATATGTGCGGAAAGTTGCTCTGTGCCATAGTGAAGGGGTAAAATCGCATGACATGAGATGAGATGAGATGTGGATTGCTGACATATTAGCTTCTGTGCATCTTACTGAATGGAGATGGAAGAACGTTTGGCATGGCAAATAGGCTATTTAGAAGGGGGGATAAAAGAAGAAGATTTTTAAAAAAAGTCTCCAAGGCGTCTCCAAGAGCAGAGAGGTTTTTATTTTTTTTTAAACTTCTGTATAGGCTAAACCAAAGTTTTGGGATTAGTATTAGTACAATAACACATTTTTTCCCCACTGAGACTGATGTGTTGCTTAAAAATGCGTCACACATATAAAGAGCTGGCGTCCATCCTGTGAATATTTCCCAGCAAAAAAAAAGTTGTAGAGGAAAGAAACTCTATTGTCCTCGCGTCTTATCTCTTCGGGACAAGTATCCTGCTTTTCGGGGGCCGCTATGAAGGCAGGGCTAGTAGTGACACACACTCGCACGCACACGCGCGCGCGCGTACGCACACACACACACACACACACACTCTCGCACACACACACACACACACGCACGGCTTCCCTTCTCGAGTGCGGTGACTTCATTTCCCAAATGTAGAAGGGAAAAAAGCAAAACCCCTTCGGGTTCAAGTGTGTCCGTGTCTCCGCCGCGTACCGGGGCTTGGAAGTCGTTCAGGCGCGTGTCATGTGTGGGATGTTGTCTGGTTCGGCTGGACTTTACACAAAATGGACGGAACTATTAAGGTAAGGCCGAAGGATGGTCGGGTTCGGGTACGCGGATTTGCGCCGGGGAGCGCGCTCTTCTTTCATTCCGCGAACTCGCAAAACTTGCGCGTCGCCGTCCCCGAAAGCAGGCGGCCAGATTTCCTATACGGTTTTCCTCCTCCGAGTTTCCTTTTCCTTTTCGCCAAAATCTTGTTTGAGAGAAGAAGAAGAAGAAGAAGCAAAAAAAGCACACGGGGAGGAGGATATACGCGACGTTCAGATGGAACCCACACACGCACACGCAAGAAAAGTGTGTATAGACAGACGCACATCTGGCACGGAATAAAAACTGGGATTTTGGAGGAGCTTCTGAAAAATATGCATCCATATCCTAATACAGCTTGGCTTGGTAGAAAATCCGCGATGATGTGCTGCTTAATTGCCTGATGAGGTTGTGTGGAGGTTGTGTGGCATTGCGCCGTTAGTGTTTTCTATAAATCATAAAACGGAGGTTCCAGATGTGGCGCAGAGCCCGGGCTCCTCAAACAACCAGCCCACCCACTACAGCCAGCGAAACAGATGTTTTTAACTGATATTATTATTAATTAGGAAGAAAAAAAAGCCCTAATGGAAGCTTTATTGGATAGTGCATGTTTTGGGTGAAGCCAAATATTAATATTTACACTCCTTCACTACTGGTGATAGTAATCCAAAGAGAAGGTTTAAAAAAAAGGGAAAAAAAGGACAATAAAGATCTGCCTCATGTTCTATTGCATGTTATAAGTTCAGCAAATGCACTTCCAGATATAATAATCAGTTTAGTTGTTCTGCCAATATCGTGTTTTGTTTTCATGCCTTTAAGCTATTTATACAAGATGATGGAAGTATTTTTTTTTCTTTTCTTTTCTTTATAGTGCTTAGTTTATTTCCAGAGAAAGCACTGCTGGTTAAAACGCCCTCAAGGGTAAATGAGTTGTGTTAAATGCACTTGTATTAAATAACTGTATTCAGTTTGCAATTAAGAAGGGAAACGATCAGTAAAGTGTATCTACTTGTGCTGTCTGATTTACCCCCCCCCCCCCACACACACACACACACTTTTGTGGTCATATTAGTAGCTTTGAGTGCGCTGAAAGTCTGCGAAATTCTAAAGATTTGACCTTTTATATTTTGTCTCTTTATTCTTAATTTCTCATGCGATTTGGAGAAAAGTTTACAGTCATTTTTGCATGTGTTTTAAGTATCTAAGGTTCACAAACACATCCTATTATTATTATTATTATTATTATTATTATTATTATTATTATTATTGTAAACTCAAACATTTGCTGCTGAACTAGAGCACCATTTTTTTTTTTGATTGAATGTTAACTGTAGGTCTATACTGGGTCAGCATTACCCATCATAAGGGGGATGTCTCTGCCAATGGGGGTTTCCTGTTCTGCACAATCTGGTTTCCTGTCAGGTTTCCTTTTCCTCCTTAAACAAAGGACTGGAACACACTCTGTATCACCACCTTGCATGGCTCAGAATGGGAACAAGCCCATCCCAGCCTAATGTCATGATGCATCTGGCTGAGTCCAGAAGTACCCCACACTTAAGCTCTCCTTAGACGCAGGAATTACCCAGACTGTCAGGCTTGGGTGAAAATTCAAACCTGGACTTTCTTCCTGTCTGAGTCTCCAGTTGTGAAAAGAAATGTTGTGGGTGCTGCTCGCAGTCAATTTCTAAAACACAGGCCTGTGGTTCTGCATGGATGAAGTGAGCTATGTGGGCATAGCTAATTTATGGTCTGAAGAAAATGCCACTTTTGTGAGCATTTTAACTCTGTTGTAATGAAAACCTTGGTTCCTTGCCCCAGCCTTGCTGAGATCACCCGTCTGTATAAATGTAGGAATGCTGCCTTTTGCCAACACTACATTGTATGTGTGTGTGTGTGTGGAATTAGATTTTCCTATTTTTAAAACCCCTCTGTAATCTTGGGAAAGCCTGACTGCCAATCATGAATTATATGGTGCAGTCTGATATGTCTCAGCGTAAGTAGCGCACAGCAGTCAGAATAGCCCTTATCTGGCACCATCGTGGCATTCTTTCACTGTGTCATGCTTATCCTTCACCAGCTCCACTGCTGTGGGTCCCTCTGATAGTGTCCACAGATGCTGCATTGGCTCTGCCAGTCAAAGTTATGGCGCCTGTCAAGAACCTGAAAAAGCCAAAGTGAAAAAGAGGACTTCTGAATCCAGGCAGGGTGATTATGTGAGACGGCTGCTCTGAAGTGATGGCAGCAGGCTATTCTGACCTGTGCTTTGAGTCGGTTACATTAAGATTAGCTTATGTAATCATAAACGTGGTACTTATGCATGCAACCAAATCCAAAGAAAGCAGTTGGATAGCAAAGATATCACTCACAGGTTTCACATTTTACTGGGTTTCGTTCATTGTCTTCAGGGAAGCCTTTAAGTGTCATGCATGTTTTTTTGGCAGCACCACAGAAAATCATGAACATAGAGATTATTTATTATTCCTTATTCAGTTTTCTTATAATGTCCAGTGAGTAACTGCAGTGCCAAGGCTCAATATTAACAGGTGCAGGTCTTGGCAAGTGTTTGAATGGAGCTGAAGGAAATCTGTTCTATTGTGTTGGCTCACACAGTGAACAAAGTTTAGAAAGAGGAAAATAGAAAAAGGAGAGGAAGCAGAGGGGGAACTACTGAAAGATGTGAATGAAACATGAACGCTTCTGTAGGACTGAATAAGGGGTGTTATTTGCAATAAAGTCAATGGGGAGAATAAAAGCAGTATGAGCACCCACTCGTGTAGACACTGCAAGTCTCCAGAGAGGCCTGTCTACTCCGTTTGTTTTCTTTAATAAAGCTACATCACCCCAGCTGAGCTCCTGCAATGAGGTCAAATGTAGAAGCGACCTCAGACTAGTTACTGTGGATCTGTTTTGACTTTACAACCTGCTTGTGTTTCAGTCATGAACAGGACAAAGCGGCAAGATTACATTCTGTAACTGATTATTTATTTCAGTTTGAAATCCTGGATTTATATTGACATCCTTCAAAATCTGCTTCTGAACACTTTCCAAATGCTACTTTATAAAAATTGTTGAAAGAGTCTGAAGAAATTATTCACTCACGTATAAATAGTCATTTTAGGAATCGGTTGGCTTTGTGATGATTGATATATATTGAAATTATTCTTTGACATCCTGCAGAAACAAAGGGAGGGTTTACAGCTGTGTTTGACAATAGTCCACTCGTTTTCATGAAGTCATTGAATGCAATTCATGATGTAACACTTCATGTTGATTCCTCCAGGAGGCGCTATCAGTGGTGAGTGAAGACCAGTCTCTGTTCGAGCCTCCCTACGCTGCTGCTGCCCCTCTACCCAAAACAGACATGACAGCATCCAGCACACAGGATTACGGACAGCAACACAAGATCAATCCCATCCCACCTCAGCAGGAGTGGATCAATCAGCCAACCCGCATTAATGTAAAACGCGAATACGACCACCTCAACGGAACCAGGTAGAGGAGATGGATTTGAATCAGAGCCAGTGGGACACTCAGTCATTCATACCATGTAGTTTTTAGTCAACACTGTTTCCTGTATTAGTCAGAAAGTTAGAGAAATGGAAATTTATTTCCCAAAATTTACTTTTATATAAATTTTTTAAAGCAACTCCCAACTGAACTGGACACATCAGGGTTAAGAGTGACAACTTGGTGGTACTGGGACTCAATCTCACAACCATCTGATCACTGTAGATTTAATGGCAACACTGATTAATCCAGGATTCCTTACACGTCAAAAGAGCAGACCAAGGTTCAGCATATAAATGGTTATTAAAATGTTCAGAAACACAAAACATGCAACAAGCATTGGTTGCCCTGTAGTAGAGATTTAAAGAACACATCCAGTGAGTGCCTGAGTACCACACCACTTTATGAAGTATTCTTCTCTAAGCACATCACCCTCATATTCCAGAGAATCCCCGGTGGACTGCAGTGTGGGGAAATGCAATAAAATGGTGAGCAGCTCAGACACATCGCAAATGGGTTACGGAGGCTACATGGATGAGAAGAGTGCCCCGCCCCCAAACATGACCACAAATGAGAGGAGAGTCATTGTTCCGGCAGGTACGATAGTGTCATAGAAAGCGTGCCTGGATTTCAATTTTATTTTATAAGGCTGCATGTAATGTGCAGGGTGCACATGTTGTTCTCTGGATGATGGTGATCTGATTCTGAGGTTAGAACATGAATCAGCATCTTCATGGTGCTATGTGATAAACCCTTGAGTATGTGCATGCTAGTATATGGCAATGGCTGAAATGCACATCCTTCGGACTGGTAGACTTCAAAGTATGACTCTGTTGATAATATTCATCCATCCATCTTTAGTAACTGATTTATTATATTTTAAAAAATAATAATAATACAGATTTCCATGAAGAAATACTATGATCAACGGGGTGGCATGGTGGTGCAGTGGTCAGCACTGTCACCTCACAGCAAGAAAGTTCTGGGGTCGAACCTCACAGTCAATGGGGGCCTTTCTCTGTGGAGGTTGGATGTTCTCCCCGTTTCTGCATGGGTTTCCTCCGGGTGCTCAGGTTTCCCCCACGGTCCAAAGACATGCATTTAGGTTAACTGGCTACTCTAGATTCTCCATAGATCAAGCTTGGAGAGGGATGGGCTCCCCCAAGTTTAAATGCCCTAGACACTCCAATGATGGACTGTTAAAACATCATCAGTGATGCCACTATGGCTCTTGCATGCTATGGGAAAGATGATGATCAAGGGTACAATTATGCAACCAAGACAGATCAGGTTGATATTTCCAGTCATGTGTGTAGCTGTATAGGTTATGGAAGGATTTTGACTACTTTGTGTGCAAGTCACCTAAAAAATCAATAACATTTAATAACTTTGAAGTTGTGCAAAGGAACCCTATCATCAAGGGTCACAAGAATGAATCCCAATGGATGCCACACCCATCAATGGACAGGGGTCCAAGAGAGTACATTTGTTGGTGTTTTTTGGGTAGCAGGGATGGACTTACAGTTTTGTATGTCAATCAAAATGACACTAATCATGGGCATTTGTGAGCTCATGTCTGCATAAAAGAGCAGCGAGTCTTATCCTCTGAGCATGTTTAGCTGCATTGTAATCAAGTATGAGCAGCAGTTCAAAAAGATTCAGTGGCTGTGTCTTTGAGGAAGCATGTGCACCCTTATAGTTGGTAGCTGTAGCTTGCGGGTGGGAATTTTGGAGAACATTGATTCAAAAAAAAAGATTGACTTATACATTGGTGTATCACTGATTTTCAACCTGACTGTTGGTGCACTCTTTTCCAGATCCTTCTCTGTGGTCCCCTGATCATGTACGGCAATGGCTAGACTGGGCTGTAAAAGAGTATGGCCTCCTTGAAATCGACACAGCCATGTTCCAAAATATAGATGGCAAGGAACTGTGTAAGATGAGCAAAGAGGACTTCCTGAGACTCACCACTGTCTATAATGCTGAAGTTCTGCTCTCACATCTTAATTACCTCAGGGAAAGTAAGTGCGCTTCTCCTACTTTGTGACTGATAGTGGCATGTGACTCCTAGTGTGTTCTCTCTCTCTCTTTTTTTTCTATTCAATTTTATTTATAACGCACTTTTGTCATAAAGTGGCTTTAGAGAAATCTGCATGTAGATTTAATGCACAAACCAGAGGCGACAGTGTCTGACTGACTGACAATCTCCTTGAGATGCCACAAGGAAGAAACCTTAAGACTCAGAAAGGAACCCATAAATCATTACAGTGTGCAGGTGTAGAAGAGTAAAGTCAAATTGTCTTATAAGTGTGTTGAAAGTCTGTTCACTATGAGCTAATTGTGAGCCCTTGGATACACACAGAACAGTCTTTACGATTATAGCAGAAGTTCTTTGGTACAAATCCATACAGATATGTGGAATTTATTATTCTTATTCTTGTATATTAATATTTACTACAAGCCCATTTAGGAACCTTGTTTGAAAATGAAACACAGCGAAACACCAAGGAATACAATTCACGTTATTCAGGTCAACATATTGGGCATTAGCGGATATGTTGTAATTTCTGAGTGAGTGTGACAGGCCTTGTGGTCAGATATAATGCCTGACATCTGAAATCACTAACCACTTGAAATACAATAGATGCCTAAACATTAAAGTGCTGCTTTGAACTCATGAGCACATTGCTGGAGATGTCGAATAGAAAACAGCATTGATAGAAAAGAAAAGAAAATGTAATACTGATATCAAATGTCCTGGTTGAATGGAGTTTGTATTTCTGCCAGAATAGAGGCTAAATAATTGTTTGGCTTGTGGCCAGGGCATGGGCACTGATGTCAATTTACAATACTGTCACCTGCTAAATTGTTTTCCCATAGTCAAATTACTGAAAATAGTCCCAGGACACATTTAAGGCGAAGCAAGTAAGAATTAATGGGGTGTTGAGAAACCAAGTTACAAAAGTAATAGAGTCATAATTGTACAGTGTTTGGCAGTGATTCGAGTTGTTGGATGAAGGAATAGCAATGCACAAAATTTGGCCAGAATGATGATGTTATTCAACATCGTTTCCTAATTGCAATCTCAAAAGAATTTGCTATCTTAGGGCTCGAGGTGAAGTTTGTAGTTGTATCTCTTCTTAAAGGTTAAGGAATTTCTTTTCTACTAGATGGGGTAGAGCAAATTGAATTTGGGCCCAATGTTTTTGCCACAACAAGGCAACTTAATATGAACCACACACATTTTCTCTGACTCTCTAAACTGCTGTGTAGTGGAATTAAACATAAAAGATTGATTTAACACATTAGACCATGCAGTCAGAGCACCGTTCTTCCATTTAATAGTTTTCAGCTCAGAGAGCGACCATTCCTGGCCGTTCTCATCCCCATAACTCCTCAGGACAGCCTCGTTTTGCTTGGCAGAGCTGCTGCAACCATGAAGAATTTTGATAACTATCCCAACCAAATTTACTCCCCTTCTGTGTGCCCTCAGCCATGGGCAGGCCTAGACGAGACCCAGGTGCATGGCCTCAGGAGCCTGCCAGGCAAGGCCCCTGCCTCCGCACTGCACGGGAAAGTTTATCCCTAATTTACAATGGAGGCAGCCTGCCTCATTCCTCTTCCAGGGGCTTTCTTACATTATAGCGCTTCATGTTTTGGCAGAGTTCCTCTGGCGGCTTTTAGCCCCAACCCCAATTGGTCAATATAATCTATAAGCAGCACGTTGCAGAGGTGGTGCATCTGTGCGTGGGCTGTCATCTGGACCATATTGAGGAACTTGCTTGAGGTTACGGTCCAGACGTTCAATCTGATCACTCGGATTTTTGAGTTCAGATGAAAGCACTGGGCACAGATTGGTTAAAAAAAAGCAGCACATCCTGAGGGTTAGCTGAGCATCCTCTAAAAGGTCAGGCCCCAGTGGTGTTGGCCCAAAACGGGATGAGAGAAACAGCTGGCCCATCCCAACATTATGACAGCAGCTCAGCTCCAAGGCGGGTGGAGTCCTGGTGCTTAAAAGCAGCCGTTCTAAAGAAAAAAAGAAAAATAAAACAGACCAATAGACTCAGCAGTGTGAGGTAATGGGAACTTAATTCCGTGGGTGTCAACAGTTTTGTGCGGCTAGCCGAGCTGAAGGCCTGCGTATGGATCGAGAGCATAACGGAGGCATTGTGAGCTTCAGGGCAGAGCATTCTCAGGATGCTTTTTTTCCCTTTCTCAGGAGAGCCTGCCGTTTGGAGTTTTCATTAAGGACGGTTGCTGCAGGACTGAGCCTCAGCTTAAGCGTGGGCCATTGTGGATCTGCTTGAAACTGCTTTTGATTTTGCCTGTGTGTACTTTGGAAGGTGAAGAAATGATTCAGAATCCTCCACTCGGCAATTTGAATTGCCTTGGCTGCAGTCCTGAGTAAAAAAAAAAAATGACTACGAATAAGAGAGATGACCCTATGCCAAAGCTCTCTTTTAGCTTTATTTACTTCCAGGAGGCAGAGTGGCATTGTTTGTTAGCGTGTGTATACCTTTTGAGAAATTTACATTATGTAGCTTCTAGGTATGTTCTAGTGTGACCGAAGATGGCTTTTGATAGTGTTGAGATGATTGTGTGTGTGTGTGTGTGTGTGTGTGTGTGTGTGTGTGTGCGTGCGTGCGTGGCTTCCAGGGTGTGGCTGACTCTCAGACCCTTGAGATATGGAGCATAAGCTAATCTTTTTTTTTTTCTGCTTGAAACACAAACAAACACAATCATAGACAAATAAGGAATCTGTCCAGAACTTTCTGGTTTCACTCATACATGCAACTACAGTCTGTAACATGTCTCCTAGAGCTGATGCCACACTGTATTGTTATTCTTTACACATATCTGTATGTGCTTAGTCCTATTTATTGAGAGTCTGATGAACATTCCAATATGCCATTAGGCTTATACACAACAGAGTAGGAGTCACTACTCCTCCAGCTTTAAGTCAAACTGCAAGAACAGCTTTGCTGCTGCTGACTCATACAAACATGCGCAAACATAAACATCTTTACACTTAGCAGACACGCATATGAATTCAAATATTGAGACATGCATCCATACATTCATATATTATATTACATTAATGGCATTTAGCAGATGCTCTTATCCAGACTGACATACAACATACCCAGAGCAGCCTGGGGAGCAGTTTGGGGTTGGTGCCTTGATCAAGGGCACTTCCACCATTCCTGCTGGTCCAGGGAATCAAACTGGCAACCTTTTGGTCCCAAAGCTGCTTCTCTAACCATTAGGTCATGGCTTCCCCCATATAAACAGAAATATAGATGCAGTCAGATGGAGAAAGGAAATTTAAACATGGACTCCATCACCAGGCCTTGACTGAAATCTGGATCTCATGGAAAGTAGATTGAATCTCTTGCCACATGCACCACTGCTGGAGGCTGCTAGTGCATATTGGAGTAAAGTAGTGTGGCCTGTTGCTGCATTATTTTGGTTTTGCCGTCGGTCACTTATCCAGATTTTTGTATGCGATTGCCGCCCACTCACCAATGTGCTTTCAATTTGGCTGCAATTTGAGAATTTGTTTAAATTACAGCCAAGAGTGGAGCGGAGGTGAACCACTAGCATTGTCTCAGCTTCCTTAGAACAATCGGTAGACAGAACAGAGTATGTTGGAGAGAGAGAGAAAGAGAGAGAGAAGGAAGGACCCTCTGTGAAGGTAGTAATGGGAAGGACACACTGCTGAGACAAACCCAGTGTGTAGCATTCTAAGGCCTTGATAGTTTATACAAGCCATAAACATGTGTTCAGCTTTGCTTTCTCTGCTGTCTCTTTTTTCTATTTCTTTTTTTATTTCTTGCTCTTGCTGAATTTTATTGATCTGCCTACTCACATTAACTAGCTGTTGCTCAATTGTGACAATTAGCACCATTCTCGATAAACTACGTGTGTTCCTTTTGTCTGTGTTAGTGCAAATCAATACCAGCAAAATGCTGTGACTATGAGTGCATGTGTCAGTGCACGTAATCTGTGTCTCAGAGCCAAGCAGAATGCAGATATCTAAATTTATCCCTCGTGCCAAAAGAGAACTGATTCTTAACAGTGACAAGGAGAAAGAGAGAGAGAAGACAAATTTTGGTATTATGAGCAGTAATGATGAGTTATGCAGTTGTCCAGATTCTCAGCAGATGTGTTTTGGCCTTCGACTATATAATTGAGGACAGACTCACAGCAAACAAAAACACAGCAAAAAAAAAAAGGATTGGAGGAAAAGATGTTTAGGTAATTATATAAGAATTCTACATACAGGACCATGCAAAAGTTTTCAACACCCTATATTTTAAAAAGATTTTGTCTTGCATGCATATTTTATGGTCACTGCAATTAGTGACCAATGCTCCATAAAAGCTTTTGTATCTTGTTATGTGATGGAATGTATGAAGTAACAGACCATGTTTCTGATAAAGCATCATTGAGGCTGTCTGGGATTTGACCCGCAAAGAGAGAAGAACTGCAGAAAGTTCTCAAATAAGCCAGGAACAAACTACTAGCCAATTTCCTTAGAAAACTGAATGATGGTGTATTTACACATATTTAAGCCCAAAGGTAAACTTTTGGCAATTTTACTGTTTACAGTTCAGTATAGTAATTGCTTTTATCTTTTGAAGATGTCTTTGCTTTACGCAATTTCTTTGGAATTACTAAAGGCATTTTGCACCATACTGTATGTCCACATGAGTAGCATTGCCACTTCACAGCTCCAGGGTTCTCTCAGGTAACTGTCTATATGGATTTCTACATGGACTTCTTTCAGATTTTCTGATTTCTTCCCACCTCCCAAAAATGCTGTTCGTTGGATTGGTGAAGATAAATTATTCTCCTTATAAATGAGTGTGTGCCTGGATCCAAAGCAGTTACTGAAAATGATGATGTACATACAAATATACAAAACATGTACAACCCCGATTCCAAAAAAGTTGGGACAAAGTACAAATTGTAAATAAAAATGGAATGCAATAATTTACAAATCT
>JAPEKL010000025.1:57567026-57577274 GCA_028877455.1 Bagre pinnimaculatus | reverse complement strand
ATGACCTGGCGACTTGTCCAGGGTGTACCCCGCCTTTCGCCCGTAGTCAGCTGGGATAAGCTCCAGCTTGCCTGCGAGCCTGTAGAACAGGATAAAGCGGCTAGAGATATTGAGATGAGAATGAGATGAGGACCAAAAGTTCTACAGCATCAATGGATGTCCAATCTATGGGAAAAAAGTAACAACCCTCCTTGTTTATATTTTCTGGTTGTCCATCAATCTGTCTGTCCATGTGCCTGTCTGAGATTCTTGTTAGTGTAATCATTCAAGAACAAGTCATTGTTTAAGATTTCAAACCATCATTTGTCTCATATTTATTGAATTAGCAAATGTCATTTTTCCATTTGTATGTGAAAAGACAATGGCACTATTTGTTCAATATTGTGTAGTTTATGTTCCTTAGTGTTGATGGCTTTGTCAAACAGCTGATGTCATTTCCCTTTTAGGTCTCTGGTTACGGGTCAAAGGTAAGTTGCTCTTTGGAGTGCACAGTTGACACCAACGCTGTGGAAAAAGCAAGTTGTTAATTTTTTTTTTTTAGATTTCTATACTAATTGACGATATCATTCCAGAAAAAAATTACAGGGTAATAAATAACCCTTGCTAAAAGACATGCACACCTACTCAACCAAGAATCATGCATCACTCATGCAAGCAGTACACACACTTTTTTTTCTCTATCTAAAAATAAAATGAACCTAAATTTTCATTGAATATAGTTTCTTCTTCTTTTTGTACCAACTGATTACATCCCTGCACCAGAGTTTATTTATTTGTTAACCTCTTTCTCCTGATTACTGTTATGGTAGATCTGGAGCTTATCCCAGGAAAACGAAAAAATTCAGGAATACATCCTGGAGGGGATGCTAGTCCACTGCTGGGCAACATGCACATACACACATTAACACACTTATTCACAGCTTGGAGGAATTTAGTATAGCCAATTTACCTACTGGGATGTTTTTTTTTTGGAGGTGGAAGAAAGCTAGAGAACCCAGAGAAGAACAAAATAGACAAAACTGAGACAGCAACACTATGATATACCATATAGAATTAAAATGGTGTGAACAATGTTAAAGCAAAAACATCATACCATACTTATCAAGGTATAATTGTTATATAGATGCTTTCACTGCTGACAATGGGCTATGCAATATTTTAAAGTTGCATCAAATAATTCTGGGTAAAATTACAGTGTAATAGTGAGAATTTTCTCCAGGCCTGTAAAAACTGATTTTTTTCCCTTATCAAAATAGTCAGTGCCAAACAGGGTAAAAGTGTAAGTTGCTTGAACTTTACGGGCCTCAGGAAAGTGCAAAATTTAAGTGGTGAGCAACGTGTAATGAATGGTAGAGAAGTTATATGGCTATTCTCACCTGTTTGAGGTTACCCTCTGCTTTCCATAAGCGGCCCAATGCCCATGCAGGAACCATCACGATGGAGGAGAGAGCCATCAGCCATCCCAACCCATATGCCCAGGCTGGGTACACATACCAGTGGTTAAATTTCAGAGGCTGGTACTCCACCATGGAATATATGAAAGATATCTTGGGTTAAGGAAGAGAGAGATAAGTTGTCAACAGTAAAGTTCACAAATGGGAGCAGGTAGCAGCAATGTTGTATTTGTTTGAAGAGCAAAAAATTTTCATTGACCAGGGAAGGATGTAAAAATGAGCTCTGTAACTGATATGTGGAGAAAATATTGTGAGACCAGGGATATCCAATCATTGTGTGGCTTCTTCTCTAATAATTAAATAATTTATTAGTTGCATTATTCAGATTGTCTGAAATTACTTTATCTACTGGTTGTTTGAGGTATTATGAAATATTAGTTAATCTCTTAAGAGCAAGTTTCTTTTAGTTAAAGAAGAGAGTGTAACAGCCAAACAGAAGCTTACCAGAAAAAGAAATGGGGTAATGTATTTCCAGCACAGCCTAAAGATGACATGGGGGTATGACCCTGTCATGTCTTTAATGATTTCAGACATTCGTTCAGCCCCTGAAAAAAAAGTCACAGCATATAAATGGGGTGAATGCAGGCATGCATTAAAGTTTTAATGGGGTCTTTAATGAAAATTTTATGGGTTTCCTAAAGTAGCAATCAAAAGTTTGGACACCCCTGCTCATTCATAGACGCTTTGCACACTATTGGCATTATCTTAACCAGCTTCATGTGGTAGTCACCTGGAATGCTTTTCAATTAACAGGTGTGCCTCATCAAAAGTTAATTAGTACAATATCCTGCCTTCTTAATGTGTTTGAGATCAAACAGTAAATAGTCAAGAATAAAAATACAGTAAATAGCCCTATTCCACAACTGTAGTAATCTATATTTTGTAACGAAACGCTCAGCTCTGTAAAGAGAAATGACAGTCCATCATTACTTTAAGGCACGAAGCGTCTTAATTAATAAAACAAAAGAAAACCCCAATTAAGTAGAATTTGTCCAGACTTTTGACTGATACTGTATTTACCTGTGGAAACAGTTTTACATTTAACTATACATTTAGCAGAGGATCCCAGGCATAAAGCCGTATACTTCATTTGTCTCCACTTCTCAATGTGAGGACTGGTGCTGTATTTATAGTGCAATGTGTGAATAAGTAAGCTACAGTATACAAGATAAGATTTTGTTTTTGATTCTGTACTCCAGCATTTTAAAGGAATTTGTAACTAAACCGTTTGAATCAATGGACTCGCAGCCAGTTTTATACGTAGTGTTCTTAACTCAGGGCACCTTAATATTGGGACAAATCAAAATGATCCAAATTAAACTGATCATGTTCAGTACAACTGCAATAACCAGCCTCGATATTCCCACTTCATACCATCAGTGGACACCCTCTCCTGAGTTTTGAACCTCTTCTTTGATGTTTATGCTCATTTCCTGTTTAACCGCAATTTTAAAAAAAGCACATTGATGTATGGTAAAAATGAGTAGCTAAATATCCAATTAGTTATCGTCTCCTAAAACGTGTGGACTATGTATAAGCAGACTCTGACTATTTTACCAATTACAAATAAACGAGAGCACAGCTACTATGTTAAGTGTTTGTGACCCACCAAAGGCCCAGCCCACAGCCAGGCTCTGAGACACAGATAGGAAGAAGATGCAGGCTCCATTACAGGAATAGTAGTCAAACAGCTGAAACACGTACATACCACCCTGCAAGACAGAATGACAAATGTAGATCAGACTGTGAGACAAAATAATGACCTCTTTGAAGTTACAAAACTAAAAAAAAAAGAACACACACTTTAGGAGAGGCAGGTGTTGTCTCACCATCTGAGAATTATGGATGTGTTGGAGGGGTTGATGCCCATGTCAATGTTGTGCAAGTTCCTGAGACCTTGATGTATGAAGCCTTGAAATAATTCAATAAAGTATGATTTAATAGGAAAGAAACTCAGTGTGCCTTACTCTTGTATTTTAGATTTGCCTATAGCCACATTATTCTATCATAATAGGCAAGTGTATGAATAAATATGTAAATATATGAAATTCTTTATTTGTCTGCTGAATCTCATTGCATTACCTTAATGGCATTTGGCAGATGTTCTTATCCAGACCAACATACAACATACCCAGAGCAGCCTTGGGAGCAGTTAGGGGTGATGTGCTTTGCTCAAGGGCACTTCAGCCATTCCTGCTGGTCCAGGAAATCGAACCAGCAACTTTTTGGTTACAAACCTGGTTCTTTTACCATTGGGCCATGGCTTCCCAATCTCAATGTTAAACAAGAGTGCTCTGAGAGCACAATATCCCCCGCTGGCAATTATGCCATAACTCTGGTACTGTAAAATGTGACTGAATTGAACAAAATTGCAATCTGCATATTAGTGACATATTACAAGGAATCCTGCCAAGTTTCATGAAATTCCTCCAAAAATGGTGAGAGGAGTTGATTTCAGAAGGTGAGTACCCTTCCCGGGACAGACATCGCCACAACATAATCCCTCTTCAGACCTTTCAGCCAACGGGGGATAAAAAGCTACACTTCTAATGCTGTTCAGCAGACACAGTCAAAAGAAGTTCAGAAACCACACATCCTGACTTAAATGAGACTTAAATGAAACATACACTCGCCGGCCACTATATTAGGTATACCTGTTCAACTTCTCGTTAATGCAAATATCTAAATCAGCCAATCAAATGGCAGGAACTCACTGCATTTAAGCATGTAGACATGGTCAATCCGACCTGCAGAACTTCAAACTGAGCATCAGAATGGGGAAGAAAGGTGATTTAAGTGATTTTGAACGTGTCATGGTTGTTGGTGCTAGGTGGTCTGGTCTGAGTATTTTAGAAACTGCTGATCTACTGGGATTTTCACACAACCATCTCTAGGGTTTACAAGAGAATGGTCCAAAAAAGAAAATATCCAGTGAGCAGCAGATCTCTGGGTAAAAATGGCTTGTTGATGCCAGAAATCAGAGGAGACTGGCCAGACTGGTTTGAGATGACAGAAAGGCAACACTAACTCAAATAACTACTCATTACAACAAACGTATGCAGAAGAATATCTCTGAATGCACAGCACATCAAATCTTGAAGTAAATGGGCAACAGCAGCAGAAGACCACACCAGGTGCCACTCCTATCTGCTAAGAACAGGAAACTGAGGCTACAATTTGCACAGGCTCACCAAAAATAGAAGATTGGAAGAGCATTGCCTGGTCTGATGAGTCTCCATTTCTTCTGCAACATTTGGATGGTAGGGTCAGAATTGTGTAAACATAAAAGCATGGATCTATCCTGCCTTGTATCAACAGTCCAGGGTGCTGATGGTATAATGGTGTGGGGAATATTTTCATTGCTTACTTTGAGCCTCTTAGTACCAACTGAGCATCATTTAAACACCACAGGCTACCTGAGTATTGTTGCTGACCATGTCCATCCTATTATGACCACAGTGTACCCATCTTCTGATGGCTACTTCCAGCAGCATAATGTGCCATGTCAAAAAGCTCTAACAATTAAGGCAGTTCTGAAGGCAAAAGGAGGTCCAACCCAGTACTAGCAAGTCTAAAGTCCTTCCCACACCATCCAATCAAGTGCATTGGGTGGCACCGAGCTCCGTTTCCATAGCCCTCGACCTCTAGCCTCTACAGCTAGAGTTACAGCGGGGGGCTAATCCTCTGGTAACCATGAGAGTTTGACTATCCACTCAGATCTGTATCATAGCATGCCTTGCCAGACAGTAGTAAGTACAATTTTTATGATGGTCTTTGGTATGACCCAATCGCAACTAGAACTCGCGATCTCCTGATCAAGTGGGTGGACATGCTAACCACTAGGCCAACTTGCAGCTTTTAATACTAGCAAGGTGTACCCAATAAAGCGGCTGGTGAGTGCATTTCACAATATTTGAGAAATTATTTCCGTGTATCTTATTTATTCTCATTGCCTCATATTATGTTAAGATCCCATAATAGCTATTGCCAATTTAGTCTTTTACCATACATAGTTTTGACTGCAGTGACTGGCAAGTTTCTTTCCATTTCCACACTTTTTTGTTTTTAAATTATCCCCACCTCTGTGGCCATGATGAATTGACCCAAGAAGCAGACAATACAGAAAAGGAGCAGGAAGATTTCTCAGCATCCAGTTCGACGTAGCACTTTTGGAAACATGTCCATCGCTGATGTAATGACCGTCTCCATTGAAACAAACTGAAACAATACAAGTAGAGCAATATACTTTACAGTTTAACTGTTCAAACCTATTTCTATTTAGTCAAAGCACCATCATAGAGGCCACTAGCATCTACAATGCATGGCACAGCCACTACTACCTAGGACACTTGCACTACAGGCTTGTGCCTATAGCAAAAATCACAGCCAATGCTGATATTCAGTATAACCACGCTCTTGCTTGTGCAATATTGCTTAATTATTTCAGCCATTATTATGAAATCCTAAATACAGTGTCTATTGATGTGTGTACATGCACATATGAGTCCAGACCAAGCAGAATAATCATAATGAAGAAGAACACAGCCCACAGCTGAGGCAAAGGCATCAAAGCCACAGCCTGAGGATAAGCTACAAAAGCTAGTCCAGGACCTGAGGGAAAGAAATTGGAATCAGAAGTTTATATATCAAAAGTGTAGCTATTGAATAAGAATAATGCTGTAATTCAATTTTAAAGAAGGAACTTTATATTTCAATTCCTTTCCCCCTTAACATATTCCCCATCTGCAACTACACACCACTGCATTCTAGTCTTCCACTGATCAAGGCAATGCAGTAAGGCTTCTTCTGTTAGTTGTCTCAGAAGCTCCACCATTGTCCATCACTGCTGGAACAGACTCCAAACAAGTTGCCTTAAGTGCAAGCTTGATTTTTTTTTTTCTTTTGGGGGTGGAGGCACATGGTGCTAGACAAGGTGAATAGGGAGGGTGGTCAAGTACTATGATGTGTTTCTT
The DNA here is from genome assembly GCA_028877455.1 of Bagre pinnimaculatus. NCBI lineage: Eukaryota > Metazoa > Chordata > Actinopteri > Siluriformes > Ariidae > Bagre > Bagre pinnimaculatus. Next base: position 57,570,847 of record JAPEKL010000025.1, on the reverse strand, counting down.
AGCCAAAAATTGCTCCACCTTGAACACAATGCATTGGAAAACACCATCAAAGATGAAGAAAGCTCCACATTCAAGTCCATGTTGATTGTTTTTTTGGACATTAAGGGGATATAATTATGAAGAATTGGGGTCCAGATGGAGCAACAATGAACCAACACAATTACAAATGGTTCCTAGAAACTTTGCAAGAAAGGGTCAGAAGAAGAGACCACAGCTGTGGGAGAATGGTTTCATCCTTAACCAGGACAATATGCCAGCATACAAGGTGGTCCCAGTGAAGCAGTTTTCAGCTGAGAAATACTCTCCCCATTCATCTGATCTAAACACTATTTGTTCCCCCCTTCCCTAAAATTAAGACTGCACTCAAGGGAACTCATTTCAAGTCTGTTCCAAAAGTAAAGAAAAGGACCATTTCTGAGACAACTAACAGAAGACTGAATGCACCAATCTGATCAGTGAAAGACCAGAATGAAGCAGAAACAGGAAAGAAATTGAAATGTAAATTTTGTTCATTAAAATTGATTCACTTAATTCAGAAAAAGTCAGTATGGTATGTTAAAATTTAAAATGGAAAAAGCAATGTTTTGTAAATACTGTATTTGAAATGCATTGCAGTCAAAACAATAACTGCACATCATACTTTACCTCAAATATTTTTTTTAAACCAAACATTTCAATTTTGTTCTGACATGCTCTTTCAACATATTTAAAAACAAATTGTGACCATAAGCATTTACCACTTTGTAATGTTGCCAGTCCTTCTCAACACTTAACAGATGTTTAGGGACTGAAGACACCAACCCTGTGTCCAAAATCACTCACTTGTTCACTACTCCCTACATAGGGAAATATTAATATATAAAGCTCATCTGTAAAATGGAAGGGAAAAAAAATGGAAGGGGGGGGGGGAACCAAAAAAAAAAACCCACACACCACTTTCGGACACTTGTCCAGCACGCTGGCATTTACATCATTACTGTTGCACAATTAAAACATGGTAGCTCAGGCAGCTGGTGGGTTTTCAAAATAAATACATGCATGTATTTTTGTGATAAGTACATAATATACTGAGCATATTTCCCACATTAATAAATACAAAGTACCTGCATCTTTCAGTTCTTTTAAATCAAAGCTGAATAATCATTGCTGCTACCTTTTATTAAATCAAATTTGAGACTTGATTTCTTTCAGCGCAACTGCAGCGCATGATGGGATATATTGCTTAGTTAGTGACTATCGGTTGCACACTACTTTTCATGATCCATTTTGGGATACTTTGAGTGCACTATATAGTGTGTAATAAATCTATAATTTCAGACAACACTACAAAATGGCACCCTCAGTAGGGAGCAATTTTGGACACAGGGCATTTCAGGTCATATTTTCTCCCATTCTTCCTGCAAACAGGTTTGAAGGTATGCAATAATTTTTTACCTTCTTAATGCATTTGAGACCAAACAAAAAAGATTAAGCAATTTATTAATTATTAAAAAAGCCACCCCAAAAAACACAGTAAGTAGCCATATTTGACAAGGCTAGTAATCTATATGTCAAGAACCTATCACAGCCTATAGCCAAATTTGGACCCAAAAGCAGACTCGAACAGTTCTGAAAATAGGATGGCTTTAATGAGTCTTAACACAAATATACAATTCACAACAGTAACAGAAAATGGTAGATACTAGCACACACGGTCATTGTACAGTCAGAGCAGAAGTTCAGGCATAGTACATTAACAGTTTTCATGGCACAGAAGGTCTAGAGCAGAGCCAAAGTGTCACACAGGTCAAAAAACAATCCAGAGCAAAGTTCCAACCAGACAAATTTCCATAATTCAAAAAACCTCATACAGACCCAAACATCCAAGAAAAATATCCACCAAAGTCTCAATACAGGCCAGAAAATAATTCCATAAAGACTGAATCCCATGACTAAGTTAAAGTACTGCTGCTGATTAACAAATCAGCAGCAGGTGGGACTGGCCACAGAGTAGGAGCAGACAGAGCAGGTCTTGGGTAAAATATGGAGTGGAGCAACTGGAAATCAGGAGCAAAACCCAGCTCAGGACCTGCAAGCTCTGGGCCAGACTGATTGTACCCCTCCCCTATGGGCACCTCTGGGCATTTAAGGCAAGAACCCAGGGGCTCAACAATGGAAGTCCTTAATCAGCATTTGAGCGAACATGAACTATGCCAGGACCCAGCTTCTCTCCTCTGGTGGCCTGTAGCCCTACCAATTGACCAAATACTGCAGTCTGCACCCCTTCTGGTAAACCTTGAGAAGGCTTTTCACAATGAAGGCCTCACGCTCAATAATCGGCGGCGGCGGCGGCGGCGGCGGGGGGGAATAGAGAGGCCTGGAAAACAGTGGACTTAACTGGAAGACATGAAAAACAGGGTGAATGTGCAGCATGGCTAAAGGCAATGACAATCTGACAGTGCTGGGATTAAGGGCTTTGAAGATGGAAAAGGGACCCAAAAACCTTTACGTGACAAAACTTGGAGAGAAAGATTAGCAGTAAAGAGCATGATTCTACCCTGGGCGATATATTGGAGCTGGGGTTTGGAATGAATGATATATATTCATCATGCTAAAAGAGTTAAAAAGAAAAGTTTTGAGTGAGAAAAAGAAGGGTTCAATTCTAGCTTTACTGGCAGAGGGATACACCGAGTCCGATTGCTTCCATCCTCAAAATTTCAAAAACAGCAGTTCATAAGAACAAAGTCAAGCAGCAGACATTGGGGACAATAAAGTTACTGACTGGCAGAGGGAAGAAATGACTCTCCACTGAGCGAGATGATTGTCAACTCCTTCAAATGTCACTCAACAGCCATAGGATGACATCAAGTGACCTACAAAAAGAATGGCAAATGGCATCTGGGGTTAAGTGCACAGGAAGGATTGTTTGAAATAGGCACCTCTGGGCAGGGTTGAAGTTATGCAAATCTAGAAAAAAAATCCCTTTATCAATGAAAAACAAAGAGCCAAGCTGAGGTTTGCGAAAGACCATAAGGACTGGACTAGGGAGGACTGGAGTAAGGTCATCTTCTCTGAGGAGTTCAATTTTCAGCTTTTCCCCATTACCTGGTCAACTAATGGTGAGACAGACTTGGAGAGGCCTACAAGCCAGTGTCTGACAACCCATTGTGAAATTTGGTGGGGGACTGGTGATGATCTAGGGGTGCTTCAGCAAAGCTGGAATGGGGCAGATTTTTATTTGTGAAGGACAATGAGTCAAACCATGTATAAGGTTATTGTGGAAGAAAACATGCTTCCTTCTGCTCTGACAGTATTCCCTAACTGCAAGTATTTGGTTTTCCAGCAGAAGAATGCTCCATACCACACAACCAGTCAATCAAGGTGTGGACAGAAGATCACAAGATCAAGTCCCTGTCATGGCCAGCCTAATCGTCAGACCAGAACCCCACAAAAACCTCTGGAATGTGATCAAGATGAAGATGGATGGTCACTAGCCATGAAACAAAGCTGAGCTGATTGATTTTTTGCAACAGGAGTGACAGTCACCAAGGAGCAAAGTGAAAGGCTGGTGGAGAGCATGCCAAGATGCATGAAAGCTGTAATTTAATGTCAGGGTTATTCCATCAAATATTGACCTCAACTCAACCTAAGTACTAATATATTAGTAGTGTGTTGTTGAAAATTGAATATGATCTTGATTTCTATGCATTATTCAAGGTCTGAAAGTGCTTCATCTGTTATTTTTTACCAGTTGTCAATGCCATTTGTTGCAATTAAATGCTTTAAGTGACCATACTTTTATGTGGAATTTGGGGGAAATGTCAGTAGTTTATGGAATAAAG
>JAPEKL010000025.1:56149818-56159977 GCA_028877455.1 Bagre pinnimaculatus | reverse complement strand
TTAACTGGGTTCTCTTTATCTACTTTGAGGACTTGTGTGAAAATCTGATGATGTTTTAGGTCATATTTATGCAGAAAGCACCATTCTGTGTGTACACACACACAGAGGTGAGTGGCCTAGTGGTTACTGTGTCTGCCTCTTGATCGGGAGATCATGAGTTCTACTTACAATCGGGTCATACCAAAAGACCATCATAAAAATGGTGCCTTCTGGCAAGGCATGCTGCAATACAGATGTGAGTGGGGAGTCAACCTCTCACAGTTACCAGAGGACTAGGCCCCTACTGTAACCCTAGCTATGTAATATCGACGAGAGGCCGAGGGCTACGAATCAGAGATCGGCACTGCCAAACGTGCCATGAATGGTGTGGGAAGAACTTTTATATACACACACACACACATATATATATATACACACACACACACTTACAGGGTGTTTCAAAAATTTTTATATTATTTAAGATGTAAGTATCCCAGAATGATATCAAATTTTTTGAAATTGCTGTGAGGCAGAATTTTCCCATAACGCATGAATAACTTCAGCATCATGTGAAAGAGCATCTGCTTCAGTATCAAAAGTGCAATTCTGGATGACATTTTTCTGTAGCATTTTCAATTAAAATAATTTAAAAAAAGAATCATTTTAAGTCACAAAAAATAGGTTACATTTGAATAGCAATGACTTTGAATTCGCCCATAATTTCACACTAATACTGGTGACATTTGAAAGAGATTTTTGGCCAAATATAGCCTGTGCCATTTTGGGGGAGTTGTAGCTATTTCTTTGATTTTTAATTTTGTTTATTGGCAAGTTATTGCCTTGCAGCATTTTTACAGGTGGACTAAATTTGATTTTCTATATTGATATTCCTGACAGGGTTAGGCAGCTCCCATTCTGGATTACAAGTGTCCAGGAGATTTTAAAACCTAGAGGGTCATATCAGAATGTAAAATCTGTTGGGTACTGGCATTCCATGACTTAAAATGTCTATGCCTCATTCAGTGGGTCTCTATAGTACTGGATTTTTGACTTGTATTTCTGATACAGTAAAATTGCCTCAAAATTGCACTTTTAAAATAATTACTGTTATGTAGCCTATGCAGTTAGCCATATAAAACACAATTTTTATATAAATGGCCTCAAGGTTAGAGAAGCAGCTTTGGGATTCCCTGGATGAGCAGAAAGTGCCCTTGAGCAGGGCAGCAATCCCTAATAGTTTTAGCATGAAGTCGATTTTGTTGAAGCTATCAACCGTTCATTGATGGAGACTTCAGTGCTCAACTCTTCATGATAACTCCAGTCCTAAAGTTATTATGGCAACTGTAGTCCTCAGCCATTATAGCAAAACTAAGTGTCCAGGGCCATCTTCCAAGTGCGACTTTTGACTGCCCATATGGAGCCATCCTCCACAGGAGTGATGTGATAAGAATCCAGCCAGATGTAGAGCATCAGGTTGGATCAGGCAGGTCTGAAGAGCAGAAGAGGTCAGCATCACTGGGGTCTCAGGATTGACATGAAACTCGACAGAGAGAGAGAGAGATAAAATGGGTTGTTAGGTATGCCCAGTGTCTTTGCCTTATGGTTAAGAACAGTATACAATTTGCATCGAGTGCAAACAGGGGACTCTGGCAAGACTAACTATGACAGCATAACTAAAATGGAGAATCAGAAGGTAACACAGACATGAGGGAGCCCTAGGACTATCAGGACTAACTAGAGCTTGTTTATGCACTGATTGTAAAATCCAGAGAGTACTTAACAGCAGTCAGCCACTCCACTGTCAGCAAACCCAAGTGAATGTGTGTGTGTGTGGGGGGTGCAACAGCATCCATACTGTACATCCCAGTTTACCAAAGCATACTATGCCTGAGAACCCTCCAGATCTACTCCTTTACCTAATTAAAAAAAAACTATTAACAAAAGGCTTGATTAAAAAGATATGTTTTCAGCCTCAACTTAAACACTGAGACTGTGTCTGAGTCCCAAACACTACTTGGAAGGCTATTCCATAACTGTGGGGCTTTGTAAGAAAAGGCTCTGTCCCCTGATGTAGACTCCACTATATGAGGTCCCAACAGATAGACTGCAGCTTTTTTTCTAAGTAGGCATGGCGGATCATAAAGGATCAGAAGTTCGCTCAGGTACTGTGGTGCAAGACCATTCAGTGCTTTAAAGGTCAATAGTAGTATTTTATAACCAATGCAAAATTTTATTGGGAACCAGTGCAATGTGGATAAGATAGGGGTGATGTGTACATATCTTCTAGTTCTAGTAAGGACTCTTGCTGCTGCATTTTGGACTAACAAGAGCTTGTTTATGCACTGATTGGAATATTCAGACAGTAAGGCATTACAATAATCCAACCTAGAGGTAACAAAAACATGGACTCAGGTTTTTTTTTTCTCCCTGCATCATATTACATTATATTTCTTCTCTTAGCAATGTTTCTGAGATGAAAGAAAGTTATCTGTGTAATGTTGTCGATATGAGTTTCAAACGAAAGACTGGAGTCAATTATCACCTTGAGGTCTTTTACTGCTGTACATGAAGAAACAGAAACCCCATCCAGAGTTACTATGTACTGTAAGACTTTAGCCAGGAGAGAGTCATTCCCTTAACTCCCACAACATTTTCCAGTCAATCCAGGAGAATGGAATAATCAGTAGTGTCAGAGACTGAAAGAAGGTCAAACAATACAAGAAAGGAGACAGCCCTGATCAGAGGCCAATAGTAGGTCATTTAGTACTTTAATCAGTGCTGTCTGTGCTATGATGAGGTGTAAATCCTGCCTGATAACACTTCATGGATGTTATTTGTATGTAGATAGGAAAAGCCTTTTCGAGAAACTTGGAGATAAAGGGGAGGTTTTATATTGGCCTATAACTGGACAGCTGACAGGGGTCGAGTTCAGGTTTTTTAATCAGGGGTTTGATAATTGCTAGTTTAAAGGATTTGTGTCAGTCCTGTGCGCTGTGGTGTGTGCACCTGAAGGCATGCCTAGGGCTGTGCGTGCTAAGTGAGCTCCAGCACAGGCCATGAATGAGGCGCACCTGTTCTCAATTAGAGAACTATGTGTTTGGCTATTTAAGGACAGTGCTGATGCAAATGCAATGCAAAGTATTACACTATATATGTTAAGTACACATTACCAAGCCTTTCCTCCCGTGTTCTTGTTTTCCTGGTTTCTTGATTCTCATGCCTGTCTCTTGTTATTGTTATTGCCTCGCCTTTGATAATCTGTTTGTGCCTCAACTGACCCTTTGCCTATTTTCACGTCTCTGATATAGCCTGCCAATTTGGACTGTTTACCTGTGTATATATCTGTATAGTCTTGCACCTTGTATATACCTGCACTCTTGTTATTAAACTGAACACTTCTGCACATACATCCACCTCCCTTGCGTACCTGACAGAATACTTTGCCATACAATGGATGTTGCAGACATGTTTCAGTACATGATTCCACGTCACTTCCGGGTTTCCCTGTCCCTGCCACTAGCCTCGTATTTTCACCAGCGTACCGATGCTTACCCTCCTACACCCTATGATGGAGAGTATCACCCGTGTGTATTCCACATCCAGTATGGGGCCCTCTGTGATGACTTCCAAGAGCCCAAGCCACCTGAACCTATCTGGGTAAGCTTCATTCTGACATTCGTTGCTGGACAAGCACACCGATGGGTGGACTACCTGATTCGGGTTGAACACCCATGCCTTTGAAACTCAGACTTTCTTTGCCATGCTCAAGTTTATTTTCGAGTCATTATAAAAGGAGGAACCCCATGAACATTTTTGGGGAGGGGCAATCATGCCAGTGGTCAACTCAGCAGAGGAGGCCATCACTCCAGAGCTCCCTCCAGTGGCTGAAATAGAGACAGCAGAGGAGGCTGTTGTTCCTGAGCCCCTCTTGGAGGCTGTCTCTTTAGAGCTGGTTTCTCAGCCAGAACCAGCACCTGAATTAATGCCTGAACCCATATCTGTATCAGAATCCATGCCTGAACCTGTGCCAGCATCTGTTCCTGCTCCCATGCCAATGTCTGCTCCCATGCCAGAGGCGGAGCCAGGGCCTGTGCCAGGGCCCATGCCAGCATCAGTGTCTACTCCAGAGCCAGCATCGGAGCCAGTGTCAGTGCCTACTCCAGAGCCAGTGCTGGAGCCAGTGTCAGAGTCTACTCTGGAGCCAGCACTGGAGCCAGCGTCAGAGTCTACTCTGGAACCAGCATCAGCATCTACTCTGGAGCTAGTGCCAGAGTCAGCATCAGAACCTGCATCAGAGTCTACTCCAGAGCCAGTGTCAGAGTCAGCACCAGAGTCAGCACCTGTGCCAGAGTTAAGGCCAGAATCTGAGCTTGTTCCTGAACCAGTGTCAGAGGATGTCAGAATGACCTCTGCCTCACCTGGCCAGGAAGACATCTGCATTGTCCCGTTGCCAGGTCCTAACCTGGACCAAAGCAGTGTGCTGACAGAGCTTGAGCCTGTACCAGAGCCAAGGCCAGAGTTCAAAAGAGAGCCAAGTCTACAGTCTGAGCTAAGTCCAAAACTAGAGTCATCTCCTGAGCTCAAGTCCAGCCATATGTCCAAGCCAGTTCCAGAGCTCCAGCTCGAGTCATCTACAGAGCTCGAGTCTGAGTCCAGTCCAAAGCCCGAGCCCGAGTCCAGAGCTCGAGTCATCTCCAGAGCTCAAGCCTGAGTCCAGTCTAGAGCCTGAGCCCGAGTCCAGAGCTTGAGTCATCTCCAGAGCCTGAGTTGTCTCCAGAGCTTGAGCCCAAGTCCAGTCCAGAGCCTGACTCGTGTCCAGAGCCTGACTCGTGTCCAGAGCCTGAGCTTGAACCCCCACCGGGGCCAAGTATGATGGATTTTCACTCCTGGAGGGAGCTCTTTGGGAGGGGGTTCTGTCAGTCCTGCGTGCTGTGGCGCGTGTACCTGAAGGCGTGCCTCGGGCTGCATGCACCAAGTGACCTCCGGCACACACGCCATGAACAAGGCACACCTGTTCTCAATTAGAGAACTATGTGTTTGGCTATTTAAGGACAGTGCTGATGCAAATGCAATACGAAGTATTACGCTACGTTAAGTATGCATTACTGAGCCTTTTATTCCGTGTTCTTGTTTTCCTGGTTTCTTGATTCTCGTGCCTGTCTCTTGTTATTGTTATCACCTAACCTTTGATGTTCTGTTTGCGCCTCGACCAACCCTTTGCCTGTTTTCTCATCTCTGATCAAGCCTGCCGATTTGGACTGTTTACCTGTGTATATATCTGTATAGTCTTGCACCTTGTATATACCTGCACTCTTGTTATTAAACTGAACACTTCTGCACATACATCCACCTGCCTCGCATACCTGAAAATTTGGGTACATAAATTCTAAGGGAATAAATTATCATTTTTAGAAGAGGTTCAATTGCTTCTGGTATTATCTGTTTGAAGAGTCATGTAAGTAAGGGGTCGAGTACACAAGTTGAAGATTTTGATGTGGCAATTAATAAAGTTAGTTCAATGTCTCTAAGGGGAGTAAAACATTCTGATTGCTGATATGATAGTTACATTGTGAACTAAAGGGATACTTAAATTGTCTGGCCTTAAATAGTAGTTTGAATATTTTGTTGTATATTTTCAGTTTTGTCATTGAAAAAAAAAATCATGAAGTCATTGCTACTACATATTGCAGATATGCATGTGTCTATGGTGGTCTTTTTCCTACTTAATTTTGCTACAGTATTGAATAAGAATCAAGGATTGCTTTTGTTATCCTCTATTAGGGAAAAGAGATACATTGATCTAGCAGCTGTAAGAGCTTTTCTATACTTCAGGAGGCTCTCCTTCAATGCTAATTGGTCTGTTTTAAATTGTGATTGTAATCATTATACCTGGGTGCTAGTTTTTTCTCTCTAATCATTTTTTTTTTCTTTTAAGTGGAGCTACATTATCTAAAGTATCGGGGAACGTTGACCCTAAGCATTCAGTTGTCTGATCAAGTTCTTTGGGGCCTGACAGTGATCCAATCAATGGTTGATAACTTGGGGAGATTATTTATAAAACTTTTGTGAAGTAGTTGATTTGAATGTACATTTGACTCAGTGAACATACTGCTCAAACATATTTTGAATGAGATGAAATAATGATCTGAGGTAACTTCAGACTGGAAGTGTGACTATATTTTCTATATTTAACCTGAATGTTAGAATTAGATCAAGAGTGTGACCACCATTATAAATAGGTCCTGTGACATTCTGGTTAACCCCTACTGAATCTAGAATGGACATGAATGCTGTTTTTAGAGGGTCTTCTGGGTTACCAAAGTGAATATTAAAGTCTCCAACAACTAAAGCTTTCTTGAAGGAAATAAACAGATCTGAGATGAAATCCTCAAATTCAGAAAGAAACTCAGAATATGGCCCTGAGGGCCTGTAAATAATAAGTAACTCAACTGACTGGGTAGACTTGTTTCTTGTGGCTACATATGTTATGTTCATATGAAGAACTTCAAAAGTATTGAATTTCACCAGGTTTTTGTGTTACGCCTAGATCATCATTATAAATAACCACAACACCTCCCCTTTTGCCAGTTAGATGAGGCTGGTGTATATAACTGGATCCAGTAATCTTAGCTTCATTTAATGCTCCATACTCCTTTGGTTTAATCCATGTTTCTGTTAAACACAGTACATTAAACTCTTGATCAGTAATAAGTTCATTAACAATTAACACTTTAGAAGTAAGAGATTGAATATTTAATCGTCCTACCTTTAAATCAAAGGTGCTGGCAGTGGCTATACCGTCAGTACGATCCAATTTTATATTAATTAGATTCCTAGAACAAACTGAGTAGTTTTATGTTTTTGTATCACTTGGGGAAAAGTCTTGATATAATGGAAACTGAGTGACAACTCTGTAGCTAGGAGACAGTCAGTTTAGCCTGTTCATCTGCTCCCTGGCCTTGGCTCTGGATTGTCACAAGTTAATGAGGCCTGTTCTGAGACTATGAGCTATGCTGTATGAAATGAGAGCAGCACCTTCCTGAGTGGGATGGATACTGTCCCGCCCTAAAAGGCCAGCCTTGCCCTCAAAACTACTCCAATTATCTATCAAGTCCATATTGTTTTCAGAGCACCACCTGGACAACCAGTACTTCAGCAACCATAGCCTGCTGTACGCTACATTGTCACATCACATTGTGATGGGGCCAGAGCATACTATAGCATCAGACATCATCTTTGCTAATTTAAACACCTCTACAAAGTTACTCTTATTAACATCAGACAGATGAAGGCATATATCCTTAGCTCCTACATGGATAACCATCTTTGAGAACCTTAGACCCTAACATTACGTGCTATGTCTGGGACCGTGGCTCCCGGTATATACCTAACTAAAGCTGCTGGTGCCCCTAAAGGCCTAGCTAATTTCACATGCCATAAAATAGGGTCTCCTATAATGAGAGCTCTTTCAGGTTTCTTAGTGGGTGCTTCACCGAGAGCAAACCTGTTTGACACGTGAAGTGGAGAGGAGTATTGTTCTCATGGGTGAGCCTCAATGACAGCTTTGGCTCCATGATTATGCCACTGAGTCGTCAACCATTTGCCCTGCTGTGAGGGCTCTAATGCTGGAGTGTGAGGATTGCTAACTCCACCTAGGGCATCCTGAGATTCCCCTGCAGAAACTACACTACTTTTTTCTCACTAACTCTCCCTAGAGTCTGGATGTGCACCTTTAAAGTTGCAATCTTCTCCTTCAGAGAGCTGACTCATCTATACTTAACACAAATAAAGTTATCACTAACAACAGAGAAAGGGTGACCAATCAGCACACTGAACAACCTGAATGTGTGCCATGAAAAATGGTTTATATACCTTAATTGAAGATCTGTTCATATTAAGGCAGATCTGATGTGGATGGCCTCCAACTGCAGTCTTTGCACCAGAAGGGGAAAAAAAAAACCTTCTGGTCTTTGGTGTTCTCTCAAAAAAAAAAAAAAAAAATGCAGAAAAATGGAAAGTGAAAATACAAGCAAAAATGAAAAAGACAGTGCAAAATTATTTGCAGAAAAGATGAAATATTGTAGATTAAATGCCAACACTCAAGAAAGACTTGTGGCAAACAACTCCAAAACAAGAATTCTGATCTCTGAAATATTGCCTAAATGTCTCCTTATACTAACCTTTTGAGGAAAATCCAAACAAATAAAATACATTGGTCTGGCAGTAAGTCCTTTTCTCTGACTAAGGAAGATACAGATGTGGACAAATTTGTTGATACCCTTCCACAACAATAAATAAATAAATAAATTTTTAGAAATCTGAAATGAAAATGGCTTGGACAAAAATGATGGTACCTTTAATATTTTGTTGCAGAACATTTAGCAGCAATCACAGCTAACAAGCAATCTCTGTAGCTCTCAATGAGACTTCTGCATCTGCCAACAGGTAGTTTGGTCCACTCTTCCTGAGCAAACTGCTGTAGCTATTTAAATAGACTGAATGACTGAGTACAAGATTGAAGACACTCGTGATACTAATTAAGGTGAAGCAATTAGTTTGAAATATCACTATAATAAAATTATTTAGAATCTTTTCTAGGGGTACCAACAAATCTGTCCAGGATATTTTAGAATAATTTTGTAAAATAAACAATACATCTTTTTTTTTTTTTTTGCTTTACTCTACAACATACCAAAGGCATGCAAGTATGCATGAGAAAATAGCTTTTAAATTCCTTACTTTTTAGGAGGAATAAAGCATTGTTTCAATGAGCTGTAAGGATACCAACAAGTTTGTTCACATCTGTACCCTTTTGTTCTGACAATGTGGTGACCGTGTGTGTGTGTGTGCATATTCACATATTTACATTTCCTCAGTGTTCCATTGTTTCAATTCAGGTGAACATTCGTTTTGAATACAAGAGCATTTAGAATGTTCTTTAGAATTTGAACTATGGTAGAGATGTCCATAAAAAGGCTGAGTCTGGGTCAGAAGGTAGAAACTTTTATTAAGTGGTCAGTTCATGAATTCTTTTTCACTGTTCTTAGTTCCATGGGAGATTGATTTCAAATTTCAAGTTTAAGTTTCAAGTTTGTCATATGCATTTAAAAAGTACAATGTACAATAAAGATGCAATGAAATGTACTTTGCCCTGGCTCTCTTGCCCATAAAATCTATAAAATAATACCATTCAAAAACAACCTAGATAATCAATCAATCAATCAATCAATCAATCAATCAATCAATCAATCAATCAATCAATCAATCAATCAATCAATCAAAAATAAGACAACCTAAAACCCATAGCAACATGTAATAAAAACAAAGGCATTAGTAAAAGCATCCATAAAATAATTATCCACCTCTACAACAATCATTTAAGTGCCACTGTTCAGTAGTCTCACCACCTGAGGGTAAAAACTGTCACTTAAGCGGGATGTCTGAGCTCTGATGCACAGTAAGCATTTCCCTGAAGGGAGATAAGAGAAGAAGCTCTGTGCAGGGTGACTACTAAGTGCTTTCTTCCTGCAGTGGGTGGAGTAGAGGTTTTGTAGTTGTGGTAATGGAGATCCTATAATTGTAGATGCTGTTTTCACTGTTCTCATCAGGAGCTTATGGTCATATGCTGTGATGCTACCAAACCATACCAGCATACATCTAGTTAAGATGCTTTCTATTGTGGACCGATAGAAGTTGATGAGTGTATTTGTAGACATACCATATTTCTTCAAACACCTTAAAAAATAAAGTCTCTGTTGTGCCATTTTACTGACATATTGTAACTAATGTGCAGGGACCAAGAGAGGGAGTCAGAAATATGGATGCCGAGGGACTTGAAACTGTTAACAATTTTGATAGGTGTATTAGTTATGTAAATAGGTAACTGAACAGTTTTATTTCTCCTAAAGTTGATTATAAGCTCTTTTGTTTTCTCCACATTAAGGATCAAATTATTGTTATGACACCATATCGACAGGTTCCTCACTTCATCCCTACATGCCATCTCATTGTTATTTGTTATGAGTCCTATCACGATTGTATCATCTGCAAATTTTATAATGCTCTTTGTAGGATGTTTAGCTACACAGTCATATGTATACAGATATATACAGTGGTGCTTGAAAGTTTGTGAACCCTTTAGAATTTTCTATATTTCTGCATAAATATGACCTAAAACATC
>JAPEKL010000025.1:55694419-55707032 GCA_028877455.1 Bagre pinnimaculatus | reverse complement strand
TCCGGTGTCCACCACCGGGTTCGGGGATTGCCGCCGCGACAGGCACCGGAGACCTTGCGGCCACAGCTCCGAACAGCTGCGTCGACGACGCATTTCCTTGTGGAGAATATAACTGTTAGTAATGGCAATGTCCACAAAATGGTGAAATAGTGTCATACATGTATATTGTTTGACAGTAAGCCTTTTTTTTCATACATGTACTTTAGAATGCCACACTAATTAGTTTTGCTTGGAGGAAAACAAACACACATTTTATTATATTTATAGATACAGTAGGTCTATCTGGATATCTTATACTGAAAATGGTCTCAATGCGCAAAAAAAAAAAACATACTCCCCCCTCTCTGTGACCTACAAAATCCATTACATTTAGAAAAATGTAGTAATAGTATCATTTACTTGTCCTCAAAAGGATCAATCCCTTCTCTAAAATCCCTCTCATCTTCTGAGCAGCATGAATCCAGTGCTAAGTCGTCACCATTTTCTGCCAGGTCTTCCCTTCAAATATCAGCTCCAGAGCCTCAGCAGCACTAAATTTCTTTTTTGCCATCTTGTTTTTAATTATTTTTATCTCTACAGAAAGCTTCCTATGACTTTTTTTTTTTTTTGCTTTGCACACTGAGCAGTGGGAGCACTTTCAGAATAGACTGGAGCGAATATGCACCCATGTGATTTTCATCAGGCACTCAGATTGGCTGTGATCATTCACTGAACTGGGCAATAGGAGTGTAGAAACATGAATGATGTCACAAAACAGGATGGTGGATTGGATCTGATCTGTATACACACACAAAGAGATGGAGCGAGGAGCCAGGCAGGCAGCCATTGTGGAGAGACTTCTCCAGATATTTCCAGCTTTTCAGTTTAGACTGACTGACAGAAGTCAGTGACTGACATATACAAGCTTGAGCTTATGCTTTAGATCTATTTGTCTAGTTTAAGAGGAAAAAATGGCTTGTCTCTAGTGCAAACCCATCAGAAATTATGTTGCTCTAAAGACAATGTGATTTTTGGAGCGTATATGCCCCCAGGGGTCTCAACTGAAAATTTATACAGTATACAGATTATGCTCTGAACTGTAAATGGTTTATTTATTTTAATTATACACACAAATTTGTGTATCCCAGTTAGTTTGTATTAATGGCATGAATTAAAGAAACATGAAATGTCTGACAAGAAATCATGAAAGAAAGCAAAAACAAACAAGTTCATATATACAGACAAGTAAGGACAGTCTTTTCATTTATGACAAAAGCAAGCATTAGGTTTTGATCTGTCTGTACCGAAAGAGGTCAAATTGACAAAGTGTGATCGAGGAAGGTAGACCTTTGCCACCTAAGAGATTCTGCCTCATGAACATATCTGAGAGCAAACTGTCATTAACACAGACCCAGCTTCTCAGATATGTTTCTCAGTTTATTGTAGGACAAACATGAGTTTATATTCACATTCAAGAGTGTGTTGTAGCTATTTGATTGGATAATGATGATGTGATTGACAAAGTTAAAGTGATACTGACAAGAACAGATCTCCTCTGTGTCATTTTATAGCTTTTAACACAAACTTTTAATTTTTGATGTAGTCGCAAGGTCTGGAGATTAAAACTCAACAAAATAAAACATTTAAATCTCCCATCATGAAGTGATGCCTGGAATTCTTTTCTCTTCTGCCCAAACTGGAAATGACATAGATTGGTGAACACCTGCCTGAAAGGCGTGCCGACAGAACATGAGCTGTGAGCTATGAACGGTGTCCAAAATCACTCACTCAGTCACTACTCCCAACTCACTATCTAGGGAATTTTATATAGAGGATTATACAGTGAGCTCATTGGTAAAATGAAAAAAAAAAAAAAACACTTTTGGACACTACTTGGCCGTGCCATTATTTACATCATTACTTTCGCACAATTAAAATGTGCCAGATCAGTTGGCTGGTGGGTTTTCAAAATAATAAATACATATTATACTGAGCATATTTCCCACATTAATAAATACAAAGTACTTGTATTTGCTGCATCTTTCAGTTCTTTTAAATCAAGGCTGAAAACTTTTTTCTTTGCCGCTGCCTATGAATCCACTATATAGGGTGGAATAATGCTCACTATATATTTGGACAGCACTACAAAATGGCAAACTCACTATATAGTCCACTATATAGTGAATAGTGAGTGATTTCGGACACAGCGCATGTCTTGTATGATGGGGATGAAGATGAATTAGCTGGGGAAGATGAGGTTGGAGTGGAAGAGAGAGAGAATGTAGGGCTCAGGATAGAGCCTTGCTGGTTTGAGCCGTACCAGGATTGTCACATTGACAACCATAATGAGGTGAGTGACTGCCACTCAGATCTTGGCAAGCGGACATGGTGGAGGGATGATTGTAGCAGACCAGCTGTTTTTTTGTTGTTGTTGTTGTTGTTGTTTTGTTTTTACATTAATAATTACCAATACTGGCTGTTGTTAGAATCTTTTATTGATGTACAGTAACTGTTAGTATAAATAGTAATTCCTGTCAATAAATTATAACTCAGACCAAGATAAAGTAATTGTTTTTGTTCCAATTTGGCAATTGCCTACTGAATACCGACCTCCCAAAAGCACAGTGTGGCACAGAGATATGTTGCTTAGTGTGTCAGGTGGGTGAGAGACGAATGTAAGTGCAGAAGATAATTTATTATAAAGAACAGTGAAAACAGGCAAACAATCTGAATCAGTGAGCATAAATCAAGAAAGGGTGAAACAGGCAATAGGTTGAGTGAGGCACAAACAGACAATCAAAGGCTAGGCAGGAAACAAACACAAGAAACAGGAAATCAAGGATTGGAAACTAAGAAAAGCAAACAGGAACTAAGGTTCGGTAATGTGTTAGCAACACAATACTTCCCGATCTGTGAGTGTTTTTTCCCGGTCCTTATATAGGTGCGCTGATTGTGCCTTAATCCTGTCCAGGTGTGAGTCGTTTACAGTGCACACGTGTGAGTCTTCTTGGCACACGCACTGTCTGGAGCATGCCTGAGAGTCAGTCTGATGCATGCGCCACGGCACACAGGTGTGACATAGTGTAGACAACTGTCATGGAAAGTAGTCACTAGACTGCACCCAGTGTACCAGAACAGTGCTAGTGTAGATCTACTCTACTTATTTTATTACCTGAAGGCTAAAATAAAATATTTTCCCAGCTACCTAAAGTACCTACCCATTGTTCAAGCCTGTGTTTGTCATTGTTTTCAAGCATTTTCAACACTCAGGACTAATCGAGTATGTGCACAATTGAGCACGCCATTTGTCTGCCAGATTACTTTATTTTCACAGAGTCATAGAGAAGAGTGAAATTATTTAGGTGTCAGTATTAATTTAAAACCTTGTCAGTATTGTGAAGTACCACAAAGGAAAACTGCATTAATACCATAATATTTGGAAATAAACTGCCATGTTATTATGTGACTGGGATTGTCTATATTCCTTTGGTAGTGATGGAAAATGATGTTTAAAAGTCCTGGCTTCAGATGCTGTGCATGCACTTCCGGTTTCTGGAGATTCCATGTCACAACAAAGCCATACAGTTTCCATCTGCTCGATTGTGCTGGGTTTTTTTCTCACTTTTTTATCATCAAAGGCTTATTATTCACAATTGCATTCTGGGTGAAAGTTATCATAACTATCTTTATTTTCATGAGTCATAGGGAAGAGTGAATTTATTTAGGTGTCTGTATTACTTTAAAGTGCTAGTCTTACGAAAATGACATCACTCCTGGAAATTATACCTTATAAAACTAGACATGTTAAATAGTTTACTTTCTAAATTGTTTTTTTTAATACAAGACCGGGCACATGTTCTATTTAGTTGGTAAAGTTTGGCTCTTTGAGTCTGCAATTATATGAATGCATTCCTGGTAAGTTACTGTTAAGTCAAAGGAAGTGACGTCAAATGCGCAACGCTTGAAAGTTCGCGGCATTTCTGGCTTTGCCTGCTTTGCAAAATGTAGCACGTTTTTAATGATTTTTTTTTTAATTCCACAACAAAACTAAAACCAAAGCATGTGTCCTAGGAGGTGTGTTGCTCATGGCTGTTCAAGTGTAGCTGATTAAAAAAAAAAAAAAAAGTGGAATTTTGATCCATTATAGCCCAGAGTTGGCAGGACACTTGCGGAATGAATGGGGTCAATTTGTATGGACAAAGAGAGGTAACTTCAAGCCAGCAGGATGGTTTGGTGTCTGCTTCATGCATTTTGAAAAATATAAATTTGTGAGGAAAATTCACATAGAAGGATTTGAGTGACATCTGGTTCACGGAGCAGTTCCTATGATCTAGAAACAGAAATCAGAAGTGCCATCCCAAAGAGCTCACCACACAGTAAGTGTCAAGATTGTGTTTAGCCTGTTGCTTGAATGTATTAGTTGTCTTTAGTCTTTTATCCTTTTCACTGATAGCAGTTCTGAAGTTTTATACAAGGCTAAAATATGGCATTAATTAGGCACTTTCACTTTCAGTGCTGGAGCTGGCAGGAATGGGTGGCGCATTGTGCCATATGCATTGTGCATAGTGAGCATGCAACAGCCAGGAATGTGTTAGGGTTTACCTCCAAAACTAAGTTGCTCATAAAACTACAACCTTTTCTGGTTCTAACAGTAACAAAAAAGGATGGTGCACACCCTTTACATGTAGTCTACAGTGCAGTCCGTGAATACAGTATGTTATCATGTATTTCATGTTAGCATGAAGTTCCCGTGCCCTGTTCAAATCCAACAGGATTCGCCCAGCTTGCTTTTCACTGCATTCGTGCCGTGAGTAAAGTAAGCTCAGACCTACTATTAAATATAAATTTATACCATAAACTCTTCAGCTCAATCCCACACAATGATTTAGTTTATTTATTTTTAAACCTTTTTAATTGAAAAATGGTGAGCATATCTTGGTATCTGCAATACAATAAAGTCACAGTTCAAGTAGCCATGTACGAAAACTATTTTTTTGAACAGGGGAGTGCGCTCCAGGTGCCCCCCCCCCCCTTAAATCCAGGCTGGGGGTGGGGGTGTCAGTGTGCTAATAAATAACGGTAACAGGGCTACCATTATTTATTTTTTACTAAAATTCAAATGCTGTAGTTGAAGGAGAGGGTGGAAAGGCTGTTTCTGTTTGTACCGATGATGCAGTATTTGAAGGTGTTGCTGTTATTTGTACAACAGTAGACAGAGATACTTCAGCTGTTTAGGCTAATGCACACTTGAATGAAATGCCGAAAGGAGGAGACAGTGGTTGCTTATACAGTTTATTTTGTTTCTAGGCAGTATTTGACAGAAGATGGATATAACGTGTTACTAGTACCTGAAGATACAGTATTAATTGAACGGATACATTTTATTCATGTTCTGAGAGAATCTCTTTCAGAGCCTGTAAATACAGAAAAAATGATGCGTTAGTTGAGAGAGATAACAGGATGGTGTGCCCATTCATTCGATATTGAAATCATGTTTTTAGATGCAATATAATGTTGCATGTGTTTCAGTGGACAAAAAGGCAATGACAAGATTCAGAAATAAACAGGGAAGTTTATCAGAGTGAGTAAAATTAATCTTGCAATGGCCTTTTTCTTTGCGCCAATTCCATGATTATTGTAGGGACTTTACCTTAAAATTTCAAACAGGTTCAATTCACCTTAAAACCAGCTCTCTGTAAAGGAACACCATAAGATGATCATAGATTTTGGAATTTTGAAAAAAAAAATTATGGTTGCAGAGGTAGCATAAAATAGAAAGGGTCTGCATGGTCCTAACTGGTATTGTTAGAACCAGAAAAGGTTGTAGTTTTATGAACAGCTTAGGTTTGGAGGTGAACCCTAACAAATTCCTGGCTGTTGTGCACTCGCTGCGCACAATGCATATGGCACAACGTACCACCCATTCCTGCCGGCTCCAGCACTGAAAGTGAAAGTGCCTATTAATGCCATTATTTAGCCTTGTGTCTACCAAGTGAGGTTACAAAAATGACAATTACAAAGAGACACTGCTTTATCATAACTGTGAAAGTTGAACACCAAATCAGTAAAAATAAGTAAATAAAAATAATAATAATAATAATCAAACTATAATTTATACCATGTATTAACTTCCTGGGTTCCAAAAAACTGCTCGAACAGTTGCTCTTCTTCTTCATGAGCGACTTGGCTTGCGTATTCGTCCACCTCTTTCTCCATGGCTATAGGTTCTAAATCATCCTCAGACAACCAACCAAAGATTGAGAATATGACATCACACATGCAGTGCCGCTGACCTGTAAATAGCTGCAACCTAATAATGGTGGACAAGCTTTTAGTGATTTTTGGAACAGAATTCAGACACACAAAATATTTTTGAACCATTTTTTTATTGGTGAACTTTACAGTACAACCTATTTGAGCATATCACACACAGAAAAGCTGGGATTTTATGATGTATTCTTTTTTTTTTAGACTAGCACTTTAAGTTGACAGGGTAATGTAAATGGGTGATGAATTATTATATCACTGGTTTAGACTACAGTACTTTATGAAAGAAGAGAGACATGATGTACCAATACATAAGCTGTATCATAATCTTATGAAAAGAAGAAAGACAGTACTGGTCAAAATAACCTTCATTAAGCAGAAAGCAGAATGTGTGAGCAAAGATAAATCTCAAGGATTTAACTAACCAAAAACAAATAGCAATCAAAACAGCCTGTACCAGGTTTAAGTATGCCAAACATATATTTCTATCAATGCCCTTTTAGATCCTGAAAGGTTCTGATGCATGCTTGCTCACACTGGACTTTGCTCATCTTTAAATTTGAGGTCTTGCAATGGTACGGCTATAGCATTTTTAACAACAGACACCATTGCAAAGCAGCACCACAAAGAAACAAAAACCCCAAACACATGAGCCAATTCCATCCCCAAGAAACGCATTTATCACTGATGGGCAAGCCTGTGGTGACAGTGGCAAGGAAAACCTCCTCCAGACGACATGAAGAAATCTTGAGAGGAACCAGACTCAAAAGGGAACCCATCCTCATTTGGGTGATAACAGATAGCATGATTATAAATAACTTGATTCTATAATAGTGTCCTATATAGTCACAAAGTACAATTTTGCAACCAGGAAATTTATTATAGTTTTAACATGAAGACACTTTTGTTGAAGTATAAGTGGCATTCACAAGTCACCATCATACAGGCCAGCATATGGGCCGGAAGTGAGTGTTATGAGAAAGCTAATACAAAGGTTACTATATGTGTATGTGAAAAAATAAGATGAGAAGAGGTCCCCGAATGACTTTTTGATTGTTGTATTGCTCCTGTCTTTTTGGGTGAGATGAAAAGATGTAGGAATGATGGAGGACACTATCAAATGACTGTCATGTATCCACTGTGGCTTGGAGACAATGAGGGCAGCTGTTCTCGTCTGCTGTTCTCTAATACTCAATCACCAAGTATACTGTTCAAGTTCTCAGTCAAATCTTAAGTAATTGCCGACAATCACATCCAGATCAGCTGTAAATGAAACACCAAGGCTATTTTTGGCCCAAGGGGTTGGGAATGGTCGGCCCATGATTAACTTAAAAGGAGACAATTTGAATCTTGAATTGGGGGTTATTCTAATTTTACAAAGCATGGACAGGAGAAAGTCAAGTCAGCCTCAGTAGCCTAAGTCTGTAGAAAAGTTAAGTCTCTGTTGTCATGAGGCAGAAAAATGAGAAAACATCAAGTAAATAGATGATTCAAAAACACGTGGGCAAGTCTTGTGCTCTTTGGCTGCCCACTTAGTGACTTGCACAGGCAGGGAACATACTTCCAAAAGATCTGTGACAAGAGAAGTGTGTGATATAGGTTTGCCATCAGTGGCCTTTAAGCCACATGAGTG
The DNA here is from genome assembly GCA_028877455.1 of Bagre pinnimaculatus. NCBI lineage: Eukaryota > Metazoa > Chordata > Actinopteri > Siluriformes > Ariidae > Bagre > Bagre pinnimaculatus. The sequence goes on along the minus strand of JAPEKL010000025.1, from coordinate 55,699,153 downwards.
CTAAATTTTCTAAAAAAAATCATGAACTACCCCAAAGGTGTAACTGGAATCTGTATAAATAGAATATCCACACAGAAAAAAAAACCATTAAGTTCTGAACAAGAGCTGTCAACACATATGTGCACACCATGCTCAGTAATGAGGTAGAGGTAATTTCATCTATACAGTAGTGTTCAAACCATGCTGGATCTGGGCTGTACCTGCAGGGCGACGACATGTGGTGTAACAAAAGAGCTGGGGTATTATCTGATGTGACAGGCTTAATAGACAAATTTTGAGTGGCATATATAATAGACTCATAACCAGAACATCACTGAGTAGTCATAAGTTGTGTCTGAATATTGTTTGAAATTGAGCATACCTGATGTGATGCATGTAAAATCAGAGGGTGAGCCAGTACCAGTTATTCAACATCAGTCACCATGAGAGCAGAGGCTGCAACAGCATGTAAACTTGCAGGCATGCCCTGGACCATTGAGTCCAGGGTCTTTGATAGATAAGCTAAAGGATGATAACCTCCGCCATGCTCTTGGGCCAGAACCCCTGCCATGGCCACTCTGTCTCCAAGATGTACAGGTGGAATGGCAGACTGGAGTCAAGCAGACCCAGTGCTGGAGATGATGTGATTGCTGATAATAATTCAGAAAACAGAATGAGTGCTTCATTTCAGAGGACCATACAATGTCATTGGGCTGCTCTTTGAGGCAGGACTTTCTCAGGATCGTGTCATGATGAAAACAGTCTGGAATGTACTGATGACAGTAGTTAATCAGTCTGAGAAAATACCTTTTTTGAGGGAGGAGCCACCTCGAGTATCACAGAGAGTCAATCAGATGAGAGGTGACACTCACCTTGAGAGATGTCAAAGCCCAAGGTATCAAAGGGCTGACAGAACTGCAGTTTGGATAATGATGCTTTAAATCCACACCTAGCCAGGTGTGTGAGAAGAGCCTTGTTCACACTTGGACTTGTCTTCCGCTGAGAGTAGAATGTTCCCTGCATATTGGAGCAATGTGCAGCCATCGGGGAGTGTCAGAGAGTTCAGTGAGTCTCAAACAACAAGAGAGAAGACTGCAGAGGAGTCGATGACCCTTTGAGATATGTGGGTCCATGTATATTGTTGCTACCTAAAAGTAAAGGCAAATATGGATTGCATCTCACCACTCACAGGGACACTGAAAAATGCACTGGAAAGATCAATGACAGTAAAGCGGGTATGTTAACAAGGAATAGATAATAAAGTAAATTTGGAACTTATGTCTGGTACACAAGGGTGGACCAATATAACCAATTGACCAATGCATGCACAGGAACAGATGCTTTCAGACTGGCACTGTATGGCGGTAACTGGACATGTCTGACCTTATTGGGGTGTGATGCCCAGAGAGTCTGAGGCACCTGATTCAAAATCTGAGGAACAGAGACATCAGTGGTTGTGTCTTCCTCAGATCATACTCAGAGAAAACAGCAGAAGTAAAAGATATGTTATCTAGTGTGCACAGAACGGTACAGCCTTGTTCAAAAGAGATGGAACAACTGAGCTTCATCAAAATATCACAACCTAGTAGATTAAAGTGGAGCGAGAAAAAAATAAAGTGATGAGCACTTAACAGAATTTTACTGAGGTGAAGTCTAATGTATAATGAATATGCTTTTATGGAGTTAATAAAAATTATTAATTTTTATATATTTCTTCTATTTCTGAATATCAAATACAATAACTGTTAATGCAGTGTTCTAGAGAGAAATCTAGTAATTATTAGAATTTTTCATCTTCACATTACACACTTCTATAACAAGATTGTATTTTAATTTTAGTAGAAAAAACAACAACTGCTCAATCTGACAATTTGAGTGCATGACATCCAGTGATATAAAAGATTACAACTTCAAATTCCATACCAAGTCTTGAGTCTTGTGGCTCATTCCACCTGCAATGGAAATTCTCAAAATGAGCATTTCCTTGAAGCAAGTTATTCAAAAGATTGTTATGAAAAGCATAGTAAAATGTCTACCATCCAAAGCATGCTCGTTCCATGCAGTTTTGAAGTTGCTTAACCTGGGTTTATGGAACCCCAGCATGTGAGTAGGTCCAGAAAGGAGAGAAACTCATCACGCACAATGTCAAGAGCTTTGTGAACTGGAGAAGCAGCAGGGGGACTTGTTTTCAGAGGAGCCTGGGCAGATCCACCTCCTACTACATAACATCAAGATGCCACCAGGAGTTGTGGTGGGTCAGCAGCCTATCAAGTTCCAGAAACCTGTCATCAGGCTGCACAACAGTGTCATTGAGGAGTCCACCAATTCTTGGTCCAGCCCTGTCATTATGCCAAAGCCTGATGAGAGCCTACGCTTTTCCAACAACTTCAGGAAGCTGAATGAAATGTTGGCGTTTGACTGCTACCCCATGCCAACAGTATGATGAACTGATTGAGCACTCAGGGAGGGCCTGGTTCATCTCCACACACTCCACACTTAGCCTTCATCTGAGTCATTTAAGCCTGGAGATGGCAATAAACATGTGGCAATAACATGCCATAAACATGGCAATAAGTTCTTGTGTTAACTGACCAGACTCCTCTTTTGGATCATTAATCCCTTTTGACTGAGAATGCCCTACATGCGTGGTTTTATGTTAACTTCTGGCACATCCATACAGTTTTAAATACAATAACTACAATTAAAAATACTTTGTTTTATTGCATTTATTTAATTCCTGGGCTCCCATCTGACACAGGGAGTGATGTTGCATTTCATTAATACACTTTACATAGATTATTAGATTCTAATAGAATAGATGAGCCAGAATAATTGGGGATCTTTTTAATGGGCCCTGACTTGTTACAAGTATGAATAGGTGGGCCTTAAAGTAGAAAAGGTTGAGAACCCCTGTGCAAGACCGAGTCATAACAGTAAGTCTGTGCTTTGCATCTTTGTCTTCTCAATGCTCTGGAACACAGTTCTCTTACACCAAGGGGCAGGCTATCTGGGATGTGTCCACCTACTTTTGCGAATGGTGTGGCACCCAGTCTCGAAGTAAACAGGAGAAATTCATAGTACTAGATTAGATAATTGAAGCTGGGTTCAGTGGCAATGCTTGCCACCCTGTAGCCCGAACATGTGGCAGACATTATCTCACTGTACCAGTTTAGGTAGACTTATTTGAGTGGGTCCAATCCTTGCTGGCATGACTGGATTGTTAACCACACCTGTGACAGTAACCCTCTCAAGGTGTACTTGAGCTTAAGATTAAGAATATCTTAAAGTAGGTTGAGTCTGCAACTCACATATAAGAGACAAGGAATGGATGGGGGGGGGCACATGAGTCAATCAAACTTGGAGTGGGAACTGGTTGGCCCTCAAGTCCTTCCCACCTGTTTTGTGACACTGTCACATCCTATGCCATTCCAACAATATGGTTACTGTCAGGACAGCATGAGATTAAAGAATGTTCATTGTGTTACATGCAGCCTCCATAAGTGGACTCACCAACAGTCAGCCTCAGTTAGACCAAGTAAATGCAATGGTACAGATTTCCTGCAAATGAGGTAGCACATATGCCCAGCTGAGTGGCCTTTGCATGTGAGATAGTACAGCAGATCCAGGAATTCACCCAGACACTCCCTTTTGCTAACACTGAAATTTCCTGTACAGTAGATGTTCATTGCTGTGTGTAAACAGCCTTCTGGGACAAGGTACAGGAGCTGACTGACCTAGCAGCCTATTATATATCTATGTTCCCACATCAGCTACTGACTCTGGTCATGCCACACAACATTCAGCAATAAATTGGAGTGGTCTACTTGAGGCCCTGAAAAGATAAAACATAACCCTGGCTTCTGCTGGTGGTCTGCTAGTGGTTAGAAAACCCTGAGAATCTGCCCATAGGCAGACTCAGTGCCACAGATTAGTAGAAAGGTATTCTGATTAATACCACTCTGATGGACATGAAGCTCATCTGGAAGGAGTATTATTATAGACAGCCTTGTTTATACACTGTTCTTAACCATTATGTGACAATTTTTAGACCTAAACACTCTCTCTCTCTCTCTCTCTCTCTGTCTCTCTCTCTGCCAAGCTGCACATGCCACTCCTGAGATACCAGGGGTGCTGACTTCTCCTACTCGCCGGACCTGCCTGATCCAACCTGATACTCTAATTCTGGCTGGAGTACTCATTACTTTGCTCCTGTGGAGGATGGCCCCATATGAACAGCCTAAAGATACACTTAGAATATGCTTTGGACAATTAATACAAACAGTTTTGCTACAGATCGCAGATCGATGATTGACTTTGTAGTCATTTCATCTGATCTATGACCGTATGTCTTGGACACTCAGGTAAAGAGAGGAGCAGAGCTGTCAACTGATCACTACCTGGTGGCGAGCTGGATCAGATGGTGGGGAGGAGGCCGGACAGACCAGGCAGGCCCAAACAAGTAGTGAGGGTATGCTGGGAACGTCTGGCGGAGGCTCCCATCCATCGGATCTTCAACTGTCACATCCAGCAGAGCTTTAACTGCATAACGGGGGGAGGATGGGGGCATTGAGTCCAAGTTGACCATGTTCCTCACCTCCATTGCTGAGGTGACCGTGCAGAGCTGTGGCTGCAAGGTTGTTGGTGCCTGTCGTGGCGGTTATGCCCGAAGCCAGTGATAGACACCTGTGGTGAGGGGAGCTGTCAAGCTGAAGAAGGAGTCCTATTGGGCTTGGTTAGCCTGTGGGTCTCCAGAGG
>JAPEKL010000025.1:55517261-55529058 GCA_028877455.1 Bagre pinnimaculatus | reverse complement strand
TCTTATTCAGATAAAATTAGGCTAAATAAAAAGCCTCAACTTGAAACGGTCTTGTCTGGATTTTTATTTCTGTCAACACTTCAAGGGGTAGATCTTGCTTGCCATCTTGGCAGAGGTTAGGGATCTCGGGCATAAAAAGGTTGGTGACCACTGGCATAAATAATAATATCCAACCCCCACTGCCCTTACACCATTGCACATGCTGCATTACCATTCATATTTTCATACAAACTTGATCAGGATTTTTTACATCAAGCTCTCATGTTAAATATGGAGGAATGTATTTTCTACCTTTGTAATTTATACAGTTTATATATGTAACGCGGCTGTAACAAACCAGACGATTGTGCATTATGAATAAACTCAAGGTTTTAATGAGCACAATGGAAAAAGACAATGTACAAAAGCCAGGCCAGGTCAACACTGAGAGATCCAAAACAGTAACGAGGGCTAGACAAACGGTGGTCAGGAAATGGGCAAGAGTCCAAGAACTGAGAATCAGTGAATCTTTGGCTCTTGCATCTTTGTAGACGGTCTTAGCAGCTGCTTGCGGAGGCACAATAAGCACGTTCATGATTGATTCTGCCAATGTTGGACAGGCACAGACGATTGCATTTGTGGCGGGGGAAGATCGGTCCATTGAGCGTGGAGGATGAAGGACACTCTGTCTTTTCTGTGCTGTCGCTTTGCCTCATGGTCACTGCGCTACTGTCTCTCATATGCTGAGGCTCCCTTGTGGATTGCTGCCCTCCATCTGCTTCTGTCGGTGGCTATTTTCCCCCTGGTGCTGGGGTTTATCTGAAGGTTCCTCATGGTGTCTTTGCAGACATCCTTGAAATGGAGTTTGGGACATCAGAGTCCTTTACAGCACGACTCAAGCTGACCTGAAGAAAGGGATTAAAAAAGCCAAGGCAGACTATAAAAGGAAGATAGAGTCCCATCTTGCCAGCAACAGACCACGAGAGGTGTGGCAGGGCATACAGAACCACGAGAGGTGTGGCAGGGCATACAGAACATCACGAGAACATCACCAACTTTAGAGGCGGAGATGTGACATCAGGAGTCCCGAGTAAGTCGCTGGCAGAGGAGCTCAATTGCTTCTTTGCTCGCTTCGAATCTCCGCAGTGACACTCACTTGCTCTAGCCCTGCCCCCACCCCATCAGATCTCAGCATCCCTCCACTCATTGTAGAAGAGCAGGAGGTGAGGCGTGTGCTCCAGGCAGTGAACCCCAGGACGGCTGCCGGTCCAGACAGAGTACCTGACAAGGTGCTCAGAGCAAGTGCCCACTAGCTGTCCTACATCTTCTGCAGGATCTTCAACCTCTTACTGGCCCAAGCAGTCATCCCTACCTGCCTGAAGTCAGCCATAATCATTCCCATCCCAAAACAGTCACCCACAACCAGCCTCAATGACTACCGCCCTGTTGCCCTCACCCCGGTAATTATGAAGTGCTTTGAGAGACTGGTTCTCCAGTACATCAAAGACTGTCTCCCCCCGACACTTGACCCCCACCAGTTCGCATACTGGGCGAACAGATCTACGGAGGATGCCATCGCTATAGCTCTGCACGCTGTGTTGAGCCACCTGGAACAGCAGCAGAGCTATGCAAGAATGCTCTTCGTAGACTACAGCTCGGCATTTAATACGATCATCCCGGACACTCTGATCACAAAGCTGGACATTTTAGCCCCCATATGTACCTGGATTAAGGACTTTTTGACCAACAGGCCCCAGACTGTGATACTTGGTCCCCACCTTTCCTCCACACGTACACTGAGCACCGGTTCACCACAGGGCTGCGTGCTGAGCCCCCTCCTGTACTGTCTTCTACACCTATGACTGTAGTCCAGTTCACGGTGACAACATGATCATCAAATTTGCTGACCACACCACAGTGGTCAGGCTGATCTCAGATGGAGATGAGACAGCCTACAGGGTGGAGGCTCAGAGGCTTATGACCTGGTGCTCAGTAAACAACCTGGCTCTAAACACCACAAAGACAAAGGAGATCATTGTGGACTTCAGGAGGAAGAAAAGAGACCACCTCCCCCTCTACATCAACAGTGAGTGTGTGGAGAGGGTTCATGATATCAGATTCCTGGGAGTCCAGATTTCTGACGACCTCTCCTGGACAATCAACATCTCAGCTGTTATAAAGAAGGCTCAGCAGCAGCTACACTTCCTGAGAGTCCTCAAGAAGAACAACCTAGAACAGAAGCTGCTGCTGGCCTTCTACTGCTCCTCCATTGAAAGCCTGCTGACGTACTGCTTGTCCACCTGGTACGGGAGCTGCACTGCTACAGACAGAGGGAGGCTTCAGAGGACAGTCACAGCAGCACAGAGGATTGTTGGCTGCCCTCTCCCCTCCTTGATGGACACACACACCACCCAGTGCATCAGCAGAGCTCGGAGCATCATCAAGGACAATTCACATCCTGCCTCCCAGCTATTTGAGTTGCTTCCTTCTGTTAGGTGCTACAGATGCATTAAAACAAGGACTACCAGAATGAAAAACAGTTTCTTCCCAAGAGCCATCACCATACTGAACTCGGAGAGGAAACAACACTAGCCACAAATATAATGTCTACATATGCAAAACATCTGTCACTGCTGCTCTTACATTCTGTGCAATACAAATTATTTATGATTTACTCTGTACATAGCTCATTCATATTCATACTTGGATATAAGACATGTTTATACTTATTTTTACACATTTCAATTTTTGTAATGTTTGTTAGGATTTAAGTGGTTTTTTTTAACTTACTTACTTTTTGCACTGAAAAGGGAGAAGCTCTCCAATCTCATTATACAATTGATTGTAAAATGACAATAAAGGGCATTCTATTCTATCATTGATGTCATTCACTTCCAGCCAGAGTGCCAAACAGGAGCTGCTTGGGGATGCGGGAGTCCTCCATCTGCCTGACGTGACCCAGCCACCTCATCCACCTTTTGCTCAGGATGGTTGCAATGGATGACTGGTGAGATATCTCGAGCACTCAGGTGTTAGGCATTCGGTCTTGCCACTTGATGCCAAGGATTTTCTGGAGACAGCGAAGATGAAGTGTTGAGTTTTCACTCCTGACCCTTGTACATAGTCCACATCTCTGATCCATATAGAAGAGCGCTCAGCACACACGCATCATACACATGGATTTTTGTCTTGGTGGTGAGGTACTTGGTTTGCCAGACTCTCTTTGTTAGCCTGACGAAGGAGGTGGCTGCTTTGCCTATTCTGCAGTTTATTTCCTCATCCAAGGAGACAGAGGTAGTGATGGTGGAGCCCAGATAACAGAACTTCTGGACAGTGTCAAGGCGCTTCTCATCAAGTCTTATTGGCTTTTGCATGTTGTCAGGTGTGCCTTGATGGAGAACAACAGTTTTCTTCACACTCACAACCAGGGAAAAGGCCTTGCAGGTCTCATTCAGGCTGTTGACCATATCCTGAAGGATGGTGGGGTTGTGAGCAACAAGTGCAGCATCATCTGCAAACAGCAGGTCACGCAGCATTGTCTGTCGGATTTTGGTTTTGGCTTTGAGACGGACGAGGTTGAACAAAGAGCCATCAGTCCTCCAGTGTAGGAGTACATCCCCTTCAGAGTTCTGGAATGCTGTTTCTAGCAGTATGGCAAAGTAAATACCGAAGAGGGTAGGAGCCAGTACACACCCCTGTTTGACCCCACTTCTAATTTCAAAGGCCTCTGATCATACTCCATCAAACTGGATTGTGGCTTTCATTCCATCGTGGAAGGAGGATATGAGCTTCTGTAGGGTTAGTGGACATCCAACAGCTCTGAGAACTGTATACAATCCAGATCTGCTGACCATGTTGAATGCCTTGGTTAGGTCGACAAAGGCAATGTGGAGGGGGGGCTTCTGTTGTTCACGGCACTTCTCTTGCCATGAACAACAGAAGCCCCTCCACAATCGAAACATAAGGGCTAGGCGAATCGTAATCAGGAAACAGACAATGATCGAAAAACCGAGAAGCAAGAGAAATGGGTGAACAAACACAAGGGGTAGGCGAAATGGGGAAAACAACGGAAGGCAAAAAGGGTCATACACAGGTAAACAATCAGAATAATAATGCTCAATAGGCTCACAAAATGTACAGGCAATACTGTGTGATGAACAAAACAAACAAAGGGGTATAAATACAAGTGGAAACAAAAAGGTACAGGTGATGATGATGATTAGAACTCGGGGGAGCCACTCCTAGGAAGTGGCTCCAGGTTGGCTCCACATGGTAGTGACTGGTGTGTGAGGGGGATTGTGGGAAGTGGAGTCCTGAGTGTTGGGTGAGCCCGACAGTTACCCCCCCCAAAGGAGTCCAAGGAGGCCAAGGGATGAGGATGACCACCACCACCCACACTGCCGGGAACACTCCTGAGCGAGCCATCAGAACTGCCACAGTGCTGGCCAGAGGATCATCAACGTGGACGACCTCTGGAACCACTGCTGCACAGACTGCCAGGAGGGCTGGACACATGGCGCTTGGGGCAGCCCCTAGGCCGAGGTGTGGGCTTCTCTGGATGATGCTGATGGAACTCCTCCACCAACCCCGGATCCAGGATCTCTCGTACAGGAACCTAGCTACGCTCCTCGGGCCCATAGCCCTCCCAGTCAACAAGGTACTGCAGAATCCCTCCTCTCCTTCTGGAGTCCAGCAACCGGCATACAGCATACACCGGGCTACCTTCTAAGTACACCAGAGGTTGGGGTGCGACATCGGGTGTGGCCTCGTCCAATGGACCCAAGACAACAGGTTTCAAGAGAGATACATGAAATGAGTTAGAAACATGGTAATGCACAGGCAGATCTAATTTGTACGTAACCTCATTAATTCGCTGGAGAATTTTAAACGAACCAATGTATTTGGGCAATAATTTTCTACCTCCCTCAGGAAACCTGAAGTCTTGGGTTGACAGCCACACTCGGTCCCCAGGAAGGAAGGTAGGCATGTCACCACGATCCACCAGCCTCTTGTGTTGGCGGATTTGACAGTCACGTAGAATGTGACCGGCAGTTCCGCAACAGAGACACAGCCCATCATGGAGGCATCATTGCTTTTCCTCCGCAGACAAATGGAATGAGTCACAGTGCATAGGTTCTAGGGATTCTGGATCCTTACGAATCCGAGGCATAGGTGGGTACTAGTGGCAAGGAGTCAGTGCAACAGCTGGAACTGTAGGTGATGTACGACGACCTCTCCTGTGCTTCAGTTGGTCTAGGCAAATGGCTAATAAGATCAGCTTCTCTAGAGAAAGACTGTCATCCTCACAGGCCATTTCTGCTAGGATGTCGGAGTTCAGTCCGTTGCGAAATGTCATTAGTAATGCCAGCTCATTCCAACCACTCCCAGCTGTGAGAATGTGAAATTCCAAAGCATAATTAGAAACTGAGCGATTACCCTGACGTAGTCGGGTGAGTAATTCCCCTTGAGAATGGCCCTCGTTGGCGTGATCGAAGATCGCTTGAAATTCTTTAATGAAGTGGTCGTAAGTGTCGGATTGGACTATGGGCCAAACTGCGGTAGCCCGTAAGGTGAGACATCACAAAAGAAATACAAGCCTTGTCAGAGCTTGGAGGGGAATTCACAAAAAGTATCAAACATTGTAACAAAAATCCTTTACACTGATTAGGTGAGCCATCAAATTTATCGAGTTTACTGAGAGCAAATTAAATGGTAACAGCCGTGGAGGGAGCAGCTTGGTTGATAACCATAGGCGAGTCAGAGGAGCTGAGTCGTTGGAGTTGAGTGGCGATTTCTCTCATACTTGCAACAATTTGCACCAATTGTTTTTGCTGCTCACCTTGCTGTTGTGTAAGAGTCTGGATGGACTGAGTCACGGAGTCAAAACGCTGGTGATGTTGTCCCAGCATCTGTTCTTGACTGCTAAGTGCTACCTGTAGCTCAGTGTAATCTGCCGTCTGCATGAAGGCACAGTATTCTGTAATGCGGCTGTAACAAATCAGACGCTCACGGATTATGAATGAACTCAAGGTTTTAATGAGCACAATGGAAAAAGACAATGTACAAAAGCTAGGCCAGGTCAATACTGAGAGATCCAAAACAGTAACGAGGGCTAGACAAACCGTGGTCAGGAAACAGGCAAGAGTCCAAGAACCAGGAATCAGTGAATACAGGTAATCTAAAAACAAGGGCTAGGCGAATCGTAATCTGGAAACAGGTGATGATCAAAAAACTGGGAAGCAAGAGAAACAGGTGAACAAACACAAGGGGTAGGTGAAACAGGAAAAAAAAAACGAAGGCAAAAAGGGTCATACACAGGTAAGCAATCAGAATCATAATGCTCAGTAGGCTCACGAAATGTGGAGGCAATACTGTGTGATGAACAAAACAAACAAAGGGATATAAATACAAGTGGAAACAAAAAGGTACAGACGATGATGATTAGAACTCAGAGAAGCCACTCCTAGGAAGTGGCTCCGGGTTGGCTGACGGAGTGCACATGGTAGTGACTGGTATGTGAGGAGGATTGTGGGAAATGGAGTCCTGAGTGTTGGGTGAGCCCGGAACCTTGACAATATACACCTAGGCACATGAACATAATTATTCACAACCGAACATAATTCATGGTACCATTGATTAGAGACAGATTTATATCAGGGTTAATTCACTATCTCAGAGTTCCAGTGGGTCAAAGAAGCTTCTGATTGGAACCTTGTCACATTTATGAGTTATTTGGGGCTGTGGTGACAACCTTTGGCTCTTTTAAAAGCCAGTGCATTTTTGTCCTTGAAGCAACTCAGCCAAGTTGCTTAAAAAAAAAAAAATCCAGTTCCTCCTTAAACACAAATTCCTAAATAAATAAAAAAATAGATAGATACAGTAGATAGATCTGAAATTACAATGAACATCTAGAGAAACAATGTTTTGTAAATATGAAAATCTTGGGGCCACATAGATTACATTACATTACATGGCATTTAGCAGATGCTCTTATTCAGAGCGATCTACGAGTGCAAAAGTCACGTACCTGAAGTGCTGAATTTCTCGACAAGAAAGTTCTAGTGCCAACTGAACAAGTGACAGCAATACCTAATGTAATATGCTGTTGAAATACCAATACTCAAACAGCCAAGGAAACAAACCAACCAAATAAAGTATAACTAAATACAGAACTCAAAATAGCTAACTCCAAACTAGACCATACACAGCCTGGGTTGGTCAAGACTGAAACATAGTTACACAGTGGGCAGGGAAGAAGTGGAGAGATGCAACCTGAAGAGGGTTTGTCTGTGCTTGAAGGTGGTCAGGGAGTCTGCAATTCTGACCTCAATGGGAAAGCCATTCCACCAATGGGGAACCAGAACATACAGTAGTCTTGAGTAGGCTGAACAGGAGCGGAGAGGAGGAGGGGCCAGGTGTCCAGCAGCAGAAAAGCAAAAGGATCTCCCTGGTGTGTAGGTGTGGATCAGACTCTGGAGGTGTGCTGGCCCTAACCCCTTGAGAGCCTGGTAAACTAGCACAAATGTCTTAAATTTGATGTGAGCTGCAATAGGTACCCAGTGCAGGTCAGCAAGCAGGGGGGTGACATGGGAAGAATGAGGGAGGTGGTAGACCAGGCATGCTGCAGCGTTCTGGATGAGCTGCTGGTATCTGAAGACAGAACCTGGAAGGCCAGCAAGGAGACAGTTGCAATAGTCCAAGTGGGAGAGGATCAGCACTTGGACCAGGAGCTGAGTTAGAGTAGGTGGTAAGAAAAGTGTGGATCCTTCGGATGTTGTAGAGGAGGAATCTACATGTCCATGTCACTGCAGCAATGTTCACTGAGGAGGAGAGTTTGTTGTCGAACACGACCCCTAGGTTCTTCGCACTGGGTGAAGGAGACCTAGAGATGTCCCCCAGGGAGATGACAATGTCCAGGAGTGGAGAGGCTGTAGCAGGAATGTAGAATACCCCTGTCTTGCCTGGGTTGAGAGCTTCAGATGATGGTTGTCCATCCAGCTCTGGATGCCACACAGGCAAGCAGAGATGTGAGTAGAGATCTGTGTGTCAGAAGGAGGAAAATAAACAGCTGAGTGTTATCAGCATAGCAGTGGTAGGATAGACTATGAGCAGAGATAATTGGGCCAAGAGACTCGGTGTACAGGGAGGAGAGAATTGGATCAAAGACTGAACCATGAGGGACACTGGTGGTAAGTGGGCATGGTGCTGATACAGTACCAGACCAGGGAACCTGGAAGGAGCAACCAGAGAGGTAGGCATTGAACCAGTCTAGGGCTGTCCTACAGATCCCTAGAACTGATAAGGATGACAGGAGGATGGAGTGATCAACAATGTCAAATGCAGCAGAGAGATCAAAGAGGATCATGATGGAGGAGATGGAGGCAGCCCATGCTGCATGAAATGCATCACTGACTGAGAGAAGCGCAGTCTCGGTTGAGTGTCCAGCTCAAAAGCCAAACTGGTGAGGATCCAGGGGGTTGCTCCATCAGAAAAAAGAGGAGAGTTGGTTAGCAACAGCACACTTGAGCATCTTTGGTAGGGAGAAGAGAAATGGGGTGGTAGTTCTGGATGACAGATGGGTCTCAGGTGGGGTTTTTTTTCAGCAGAGGGATGATGTGGGCCCATTTGAAGGTGGAAGTAAAGTATCCAGAAGACAAGGAGGAGTTGATGAGGGAGGTGATAAATGGGAGGACATCAGGAGTAATGGTCTGGCAGAGAGATGAGGGGATAGGGTCAAGGGCACAGGTAGTTGGATGGTGAGAGAGCAGGAGCTGGGAGACATCTGAAGTGGAAAGAGGGGAAAAGCAGAGAGCAAGGGGGAAGAGACAGGGAGGGTGTGAAGGGGGTGGGAGGGTGAGGCAGGCATGGTGAAGTAGCTATGGATGGCCATGATCTTCTCAAAAAAAGTGATGTCTTCTTCAGTGATGGAGGACTGAAGTGCAGGTGGTAGAGAGTTGAAGAGAGAAGCGAAAACAGAAAACAGTTGATGAGGGTTAAAGATGGAGGTGTGAATTTTGGAGTGATAAAACTTCATCTTGGCTGATTTGAGTGAAGCTGAGAACTCAGCAAGGAGGGACTGGTATCAGGAAAGGTCAGCAGGGGCCCTGGATATTCTCCACTTCCTTTCTGCTGCATGGAGACATCCTGTAGGAGCAAAGTGTTTTAGACATCCAGGGACTAGAAGGGGAAGATCTTGCTGGCCTGGAGACAATAGGAGATAATGTGTCCAGTGATGAGGAGAGAGAAGTGAGCAGGGAGGATGCAGCAGATTCAGTGGGGAGCCTGGCAAAGGATTCAAGCAGGAGGAGGGAGAATGAAATGAAGTGGTGGTCAGACAGATGGAGAGGGCTAACTGTGGGATATGAGGCAGAGCAGTTTCAGAAGAAGAAACTTGAAGGCTGGCAAACTTGATGGTTGCCAGCTTTATGGGTTGGATGAGAGTTCTGCAGGGAGAGATCAAAGGAATGGAGTAGGGGAAGGAAGGCAGCAGAGTGGGAGGCTTCTAAGTGGAGATTGAAGTCTCCCAGGAGCATCACTGGGGTGACATCTTCTGGGAGGGAGCTGAGTAGGATGTCCAGTTCATCAAAGAAACATCCCACCTGACCAGGAGGGTGATAAATAACAATGACAAAAAGGCTAACAGGAGAAGAGACTGAAATGGAATGAAATTCAAAGGAGGAGATGGAGAGGTGGGAGAGTGGAAGAGGTGAGAACTTCCATGACTCAGAGCTCAACAAACCAGTGCCGCCACCATGACCACCATATGGGGGAAGGGTGTGAGAGAAGGAAGAGGAGATGGAGAGGGCTGCAGGTGTTGTGATGTTGTCAGGTGAAATCCAGGTCTCTGTCAGTGCAAGGATGTGGAGGGACAGAAGGGAGGCATGGGCAGAAATGAAGTCAGCCTTCCTTGTGGCAGACTGGCAGTTCCATAGTCCAGCAATGATCCAGAAGGTGTCAGTGGAGGTAGCTGAAGAGTAGTTGAGTTTGAAGAGGCAACGTTATGGGGGCCATAACAATGGAAGCGCCTCTTGTGGGTGAGAGAACAAATAGGAATGGAGTCAAGACACATGATCAGCAGGTTATGGGAGATGTAGGAGAGGGGGAGAGATCTTGGGAAGGAGGGAGGCTATGCATCACTTGAAACCCCACTAAAAGCCCAGCTAATTAGCAAGTGAAAAACAGCTGATTGCTCACGCAATTGAAACTGATGTGCGAATACTGTCTCGTAGCAAACCAGATGTAAGCACAAGGTAAACAAGGAGTAGCACATGCCTAACAAGCAGCAGAGTTTTCATCAGGTATGAGGAGCAGAAAAACACAGTATTTCAATCACAAAAAAAACCTGGCAAAACACAGGAAACTTAGCTTTGCTCTAGAAGTTATCTGAAGCTCCAGTAGCCAACAACGAAAGCACTCAACTGATGTCCAATGGTAAGCTCAATCTAATATAGTTGCTCGAACCCCTACTAAAAGCCCAGCCACACTGTAAAAAAATGAGGCATGTCTAGGGTATTTACATGAAACACTGGGGTATTTAAATAATACTTCAGTGTCTTCTAGGAAGACATGGGTGTATATGGAGGATGCAAGAAAACATGTCTATTATAAAGACGCTGGTGTCTATCAGTAGACACAAGACTTATCTTCCAGGCATTGCTAAGTACCCTAGACATGTCTCCCAAGTATTTTTAAATACCCAAGACGTCATCCAAGTGTTACATTTAGGGGTATTTAAATAAGACATATCTAAGCCCTTTTTATTTACAGTGTAATTGGCAAGTAAAAAACAGCTGATTGCTTGCGCTATCGAAACTGATGGGCAAATCCAGTCTAGTAGCAAACCAAATGTAAATATAAGGTAAGCAAGGAGTAGCACGAACCTAACAAGCAGCAGAGTATTCAACAGGTATACAAGCAACAAAAAAAACACAAAGTATTTCAATTAAAAAAAATAATAATAATAATTTAAAATTTGACAAAACACAGAAAACTTAGTGGGGGGAAATGCAATTTTTTGGCTAATATGGCATACACTGATTTTCATACGGAAAAATTACGTTTATCATCTGAGATTTTTTCTGTGACTCCGAGAAAATGTTCTTAGCATCCCCCATTTATTTTTTCAAACACGCATGCCCAATGAAACATAGCTATTTTCGATTTATGGTTTTATAGTTGCACGTGGTTTTCTCGGTCATTTGTGGTTGAGCAGTCCTTGTGTGCACATCAAATTTGACAAGTTTTATCATTTAAAAATGGAATCTGGAAATGCAATGGCAAAGAGAAAACGTGCTGGAACTGGACATCTGAAGGAATGGGAAACTCTGGATGGAGAATACAAAGGATGGATTCAGGAGTCTTCGAATGGCCCCCAATATTCGTTCTGTGTTCCGTGCAGAAAGCACATTAAAGTGGCAGCTCCAGGTTTTTATGACCTGAAATTGCATTTCCAACCAAGGCACATGAAGACTGAGTCATTAAATGCAGGACCTTCAAGTCTATGGAGCAGCATTTTGGCACAATTACATCGGCTCAGACTGCCCAGACTTCTGTGGTGGCTGCAGAAGTTATGTTCTGCCAATTTCTCGTGGAACACAACATCCCCCTGACTGTGGCTGACCATTTTTCGCAGCTAGCAAAAAAAAATAAAAATTCCCCATTCAGAGACTGCACAGGTAAGCATTTGTGTGTGTGTGTGTTTTTTTTTAAAGTTTTTACTGTTTGCATATAGGAAAGCTTCCTCCATTATCATGATAATTTAGGGAGGCGATACTGGGAGGCACCGTTTATACAACGGCAACTGTAGTTACCCAGCGAT
>JAPEKL010000025.1:55490956-55501708 GCA_028877455.1 Bagre pinnimaculatus | reverse complement strand
AACTGGAGCACCCAGAGGAAACCCACACAGACACGGGGAGAACATGCAAACTCCACACAGAAAGGCCCCTGTCAGCTACTGGGCTTGAACCCAGAACCTTCTTGTTGTGAAGCAACAGCACCACCGTGCTGCTCTTGTTTATTGTTCATGTTGCCAAATTCATGTTCGATTTTAAGTTTCAGTTTTGCTTTGAGGACCTCATTTTTTGATGTTGCAGTTTTCCATCCTGAGACAAGCTGAGTCTTTGAGCCTAAAAGTTGTGCGTTCTCTTTCAGGCTCTGTTTTATTTTGGTGTGATCCACAGTTTGGCAGTGGGATATTTCTTTTTTTGTTTTGACTGAAATAGTGGTAGTCATGCAGAAATTGATGTAGTCCCTAAGGCCTTCTTGCCATGCTCATTGAGCTAGCATTGGCATAGATTAATTCAGTGCAAGGAGCCTTTAAGATCTGAGGACTGTGTTTTGCACATGGTCAGCACCAAGACAGTATGTACTAAGGATATAACTATCCAAGTATTTGGATCAGTGCATCAATTTAAAAGGCATCAATTGAAATGAATTAAATGCAATAACTATAAATTCAATTCTCCTGATTAATTAATTATTGGCAAAATTCAGACTCCAAGTTCCAGAATGCAGTGCAGCTGCAACAGAGTTAAAAGATAGAGAGGGCACACTTATGTGATTATGTATTGTACAGTTAATTCTGCCATGGTGTTACTAATATGCCATCTAAAACAGGAAACAAAAACCTATGCCAGAATAAGTAGAATAGACAGATGGCAGTGTACACATTATGTAAAATTTGTACGTATCTTTTGGCTCTATGTGACTATTTCCATTAAAATAGGTTCAAACTAGCAATGGTAAGCATTTGTTTATAATGAGTGTGAAGTGAGAGGGCAAGCCCAGCACAGCGCACCAAGGTTGGCTACAGTGGCCAGGCTCACATGGTTCAGCTTTCCAAAAATTTGATTGGCTGAATAAACGTGATGCACTGTGAACTTTGAAATTAATTGACTGAAATGTGGCAGCACCTGAGGTGTTATTTTAGTTGGAAATACTGTATATAGTTAGGTCCCTAAGTATTTGGGCAATGATTCAATTTTAGCAATGTTGCCTCTGTACACATCCACAATGGATTTGAAATGAAGCAATCAAGATGTGATTGAAGTGTAGACTTCAGCTTTAATTCAAGGGGTTTAAGAAAAATATTGTACTAACCATTTAGGAATTACATCCATTTTTTACAGTTCCTCCATTTTCATTTTGATGGCTTCATTTCAAATCTATTGTTGTGGTGTACAGGCACAAAATTACCAAAATTGTGTCACTGTGCAAATACTTATAGAACTGACTATAGTTCCGAAGTCAGCTAAAATGCCTGATTACTATGGTCTCTTTTACAATCAGTGTACATTGCAGAGGCACAAGTTTTGGGTCAATTGAAAGCTACTGAACAGTGCTGAGGTTCCCAAAAGCATCGTAGCACAAAGATCATCCTTAAATGGTAGAGCATGCAGCACAATGAACACTCTCTCTTCTAGTTAAGATGCTATTAGCATTTAAGAGGCTATTGGGAAACCCACCGCAGTCCTTTTATTGGTTGTAATGTGGTATATGTTTGTCTTAAAGTTAGGAGTGACTGGGCCATTGGTCACTTCACAAATGCAGACAAATCTGTTTTTGGAAATGGAGTAGGCTCTCCATGAAAGACCATGATTACATGACAAATGTACCCTCTCTATCTTTTAATACTATGTATACAACACAGTTGTGCTGTGTTTGGTGGGAGTCACCAGCCAACATCGCTAATTATTGATCTACAAGTTTACCCTGTTTCACTGTGGCTTCTACGTATCTGAGCAGACTGTTCAGATGATGAGATGAGGGAGCTGGACAGACAAAATGACAAACACCATTGCCCTGTTCTCTTTAGGTCAAGATAAATCAAGGGCTGTAATTCCAACTGGTGTCAGTATTGACAGGTAGTTGAATGACATTGTGTTTATTGTAGGAAACTGATAACCAAAGCAAAAGCAGACCTATGAAATAAGTTAAAACCAATACAATCAACTCAGAATTTTATTATAAAATAATTTTTTCACATCACTGAATACCACACATTATTTCTAAGTCTGGACCTTTTCTTAAAGTCTCTGTCTAATTCCATGTACACTTACCTCCCAGATGCAGCCTCTTTTTGTGCAAGATCCTTCAGTGGCCCCTTCCTCAGGATGGCAGTCAAACCGCTGTAAATGTTCAACAATGGAACTCCAGGTGAGTGTGTATTTTTTCCCCAGATGTAGCTGGAGATTTCTCAGGTATAGCACCTACAAAACAGACACCTTTGTCACAGCTTTACACACACATATACACACACACACACACCTCAGACCAAACAAGTAAGGACAATGAATTCAGCAGATGTGAATTCAGCATTTGCTTCAAATTACCAATTCTATACAAGAAATACTCTCATTTACACAGATCTCACAATTATAATTAATCTATAACTTACAAAATGTTCACATTCACCAAATCCTCACCAAATATATATTTGTGTAAAGTGTTCTCACACTCGCCAAAATATGGACATTTAATCAAGCATGTGACAGCAGCATAATGCATAAAGTTTTGCAGATACACCACAAGAGACATCAGCATTTCAAATATCAGAATGGGGGAAATTTCACTGAGTCTTTTTCTTCAGCGGCCCTGTGTGGGTTTGTGTATGCTTCCTGTAGCCTCAGATTTCTGTTCTTGGCTGACAGGAGTGGAACCTGTTTTGTTCATCTACCTCAAGGTTCGACTTGCTGTGCTTTCTGATTTTCTGTTCAGCACAATTGTAAAGAGTGATCATTTGAGTTACCATAGCCTTTCTGTCAACTTGAACTCATCTGGCTACGTTCCTCTGACCTCTCTCATCAACAACACATTTCTTCCTGCAGAAGTGACAAGATTTCTGTTTGTTTGTTTTTAACACCATTCTGTGAAGAGTCTAGAGACTGTGTGTGTACAAATCCTAGAAGATCAGCAGGTTCTGAAATACTCAAACCAGCCTATCTGGCACCAACAACAATGCAATGGTCAGAGTTGCAGAGATCACATTTTTTCCTCATTTGTGCTCTTTGCCTGTGTCTGCATGATTTAATGCATTGAGCTGCTGCCACCTGATTTGAACATTGGATAATTGCATAAATTAGCAGGTGTGTATGCATTATTAAGGTACATTTAGTATAGGTACATAAATGATGAAAACAATCAACTCAAACCTTTTACATTTTTAAAGGGATCTTCCAGTGAATTTATTCTCAAACTTAATTTCAGTAAAAGTAGTCACATATTTCAAAAAATCTTTGAGACCAAATAGTGGTCAAGAAAAAAAATTATTATTATTATTATGCCAGATAGGCTTCCTGTGGTGGTGATGTATGTGAGGACATCAGGTACTGGTCATTTGTAGCAACTTGGCTGTTTATATTCTCTGTTTACTTTGTAGTTTTGCTAGTTTTACAAGTATTTACCAAATGTATCAGTTTTTAACTAAGTATACCTCATTGTGTAGCATATAAATCCCACAATGATGCTAAAAAGAAAGCACAAGCTGGAACTAGACTACATTTCTGGAAAGAAAATGCAAAATGTGCTTGCTCAGCTGTAGCAGAGGATCACCAACAGAAACTGGATCAGACATGAGACTTCACACTGCAACATCTTTTTTTTTTATAAACATGATCTACAGAAAGTGTGTGGCAAAGTGTCACTGCCAGAAACTCGATCAGACATGAAACCTCACGCTGCAAAACTTTTTTTTGACATGATCTACAGAAAGTGTGTGTGGCAAAGTCTGTGTAGTGTGTGTAATGTGCCTGATATATTCTGATCATGTCTTCATTTGGCATTCCATATAAATTAAAACAGAAATATTAGAAATAAAGTACCTTGAATTCGCACTTAAGTACTTGAGTAAATGTACTTAATTTCATTCCACCCTTGTTCAATTCATAGGAATCAACACATTTGTAGAGACAATGTGATGGACCAGAAACTATATGATAATGTTAAATTACTAGCTCCTGTCAGTATTGTGTTTATGGTATTTGACAGACACTTGAATAGACTAAGGCTGTCGCTTGCATACAGTACAATTCTAGGTCTAACATGAGTTTAACAGTAACGGTAGTCTAACACATGGCATCATATTATAGTGTACATAAATCAGGGTTTGTTTGTTTGTTTGTTTGTTTGTTTTTAAGTCTCTTGGTGGTACAATGTTCTGGGTCTTGCCATTTCAGACATCCAGCTTAATCAGTGCTGAACTTGTACTTCATATCCCAAAGCAAATACACGGCCGGCGGGCATGGCCGGCATGCACCACAGCACACCAGGTTCCTGTTTATGTTTGATTAGCCTGTTTATTTAAAAACTCCGCTAAAACCCCAGAGTTTCTCTTTTACCCACTCTGCCACATGATATACTCCTGTACTACATCAACTTGATGTGAAAAGCTGTCGTCTGGAATGCCTTTATACAAAAATTGGTCTTGTTGTCCATAATAACATGTATGATGAACACATATTTTATGATAAGGATGCTCTTTCAACAGCTAAAACTGCTTACTATGCAAATTTAATTAAGTCAGGTAAAAGGAATATGAGTATTATTTTCAACTTCCACCTCATCTGTACGACAATGCACGATATAATATTTTTATGACCTTTTTGAATGCCAAAATTGAAAATATCCACCAGTAATTGACTTCATCGAGAAATATAGCATATAGCTTTCCTTATCCAGCTTTTTATGATCCCCCTCTTTCTTCTCTTTCTAGTTTTAAACTCCCAACTGTGGCTGATACCTCTAATTTATTAAAAAAATAAAATAAAATCGAAATCTTCTACCTACCAGTTTGACCATCTTCTTACTTATCTGGTAAAAGCATATTTATCCTCCTTCTCTGTAATTACAGACATCATGCATTCCTTCCTTATTAGTGGTCTTGTACCTTCATCCCTTAAAGCAGCTGCAATAACTCCAATTTAAAAATAATAATAATAATAAATTAAAAAAATCTGGTGCTGACTCCAACAGTCTAAACAATTATCACCCTATCTCAAACCTACCTTTCCTCTCAAAAAATGCTTGAAAAATCTATTGTAGTAAAGGTTCACTCTGACCTCATTGACAATCAGTTGTTTGAACAATTTCAGTCTGGGTTTTGTCGATTTCACATTAAAGAGACAGCTTTGGTCAAAATCACCAATAACCTGCTGATAGCAGCTGATTCTGGGCTCTTAAACATATTAGTGTTCCTTGATCTGAGTTCAGCCTTTGAAACAATCTCTTGTAATATTCTCTTTGAGAGATTAGCATATATTGGCATCATCAACATCCCTCTTACCTGGTTTAAATCATATCTCTCTGGTTGCATGCAGTTTGTACAATTTATTAAAAAAAAAAAATCAGATCACAGTCTTGCCCAGTTATAAGCAGTGTTCCCTAGGTCCCCTAGTTTAAGGTCCCCATCTATTTATTATTTATCTTCTGCTTCTTGGCCACATTTTTAAAAATTTGATATTCAGTTTCACTGTTATGCTGATGACACCCACCTCGAACTGTCTACCAAGCTGAATTCCAGCCTTCTACCTTCTTCGCTTTGTGATTGTCTACTGGAAATTAAATCTTGGTTGACCTCTAATTTTCTCAAACTTAACAGTAAAAGCAGATATTCTTCTCATTGCGGTGAAAACTAATTTGGCCAAACCTAACAGCTTTCTCTGACTATTGACAATGTCATAGTTTCTCCTTTCATACATCAGCCTTAACAGTACTTTACACTTTGAAGCACATATCAATAACATCACTCAGTCTGCATATTTTCATCAACACAATATCAAATCATTTACATCTGTCTCTTATACTTCATACCACTACTGTTCTTATACAAGCCTTAGTTACATCTCTCATTGATTACTGCAACTCTCTGGTCTTTCTCACATATTCCTTCATAAAGTTCAGCTGGTTCAGAACTTGTCAGTAACAGCGCTGAAAACCTGAGTTCAGAGCAGCCTCCAAACATGGCCGCTCTGGACTACAACTCCCAAGCACCACAGTGCCCCTCATCTCCAGAATACTAACAAGTGCACCTGTCTCCTATTTGCCAGTAATCACTTCCCTATATAAGCTCAAAAGTCACAAACACCCATTGTAAAGTATCATTCTGTGTCTCCACATCTGATCATACAAAGCCTTCTGACGTCCTGCCTGACTACTTGTGTTTTGACTCAGTTTATGTTTATTTTCAGACTCCATTTCCTCACCTGCCCTTTGACATCCTGTTAGTTGATCAACTGACCTGTGCCCGTCCCTGACTACGTCTTCAGCTTACTGATTTGGATTTGTTGACCATTTGCGACACACCTGCTCTTCCCTGCGCTTGCATCTGTAAGTGCCTGCACCCTTACAGGATACTTTGCCAGTAATGGATGTAGCAGAGGAAGCAAAGCAAACTGCGCTCAATGCTCAGGGGCGACTGTTAGGAGAGCATCAGCAAATGATAAGTGATCTTAACACCAGCATGCTGCAACTCACTGCTATTGTTTCACAGGCCATCCTCACATGCCCCTTGCCCTCCGCTGGTACAGCCCAAATGGCTTCCCATCCCAAAAAGGATTCAGGGGAAATTTCTGACTGCAAGTGATTTCATCTACAATGCTCCCTATATTTTGCCACTCATTGGGAGCCACAGAGGAACAGATGATCACCCAATTCCTCAATCTTCTCACAGGCTAGGCTTTACAGTGGGCTAGTGCTGTTTGAGAATGTGGGGGTGAACACACCACCTCAAACAATAAATTTACTGAACTGTTCAAGTGAGTTTATGATCACCAACCTGAAGGTGTTGAAGTCAGCGAGAGCCTGCAAACCATCAGACAGAGAAATAAGAGTGTGTCCAAGTATGCATTAGAATTTAGCATGCTAGCCACCAGTAGTGGCTGGAATGAGCCTGCTCTTAAGGCCACCTTTCATCAAGGTCTATGCCCTGAAGTGCTCACTGAACTGACATGCCGTGATGAACATCTCACTCTTGACTCCCTCGTTGATCTGGCTGTTCATCTAGACTGACCACCTTCTGAGAAACCAACCAACCTCCAGCTCCTCCTACTACTCTGGCATCCCCGATTCCCATGGAGGTATCTCATGCTTGCCTACAATGTTCAGAGAGGGGTAGGAGGCGCTGTGAGGGATTATGTTTTTACTGTGGTGAGTCCAGCCATTTGATAGCCAAGTGCCCAGTTTACCCACCAAACCCTAAGAAGAAGAGTCATATCCATCAAGAAACCAGTCAACCCAGCCCGGTGAGTCAAATGGTTCACATACCACATTCACTAAATATGCCTGTACTGTTAAAGCTGCCAGACTCAACCCATGTTCTCTCTGCCTTCATAGACTCAGGGGCAGAGAGGAACTTCATCAGTAGCACAATTGTCCAGAAAAAAAACCTTACCCATGGAAGAACCCCAATGACCAGTAAACCTTAAGGCCATTGATGGGGGTCCCGCTGGTGACAGGCTCGTGACCACACACACATCACCCCTCGGAATCCAGGTGGGAGCACTTCATGTTGAACACATTTTCTTGTTGCTCACTCACCCAGCACATCATGATCTCATCTTGAGGTTCCTATAGCTCCAGCTTCATGATCCTCTCATCCCATGGCAACATACAGACATTCTTCAATGGTCCCTGTCTTGCTTCCAGAACTACCTGAAACTCCCATAAATCTTGATATCATCCATCTCAGTGGAGACTCCACTGCCTGCCTCCTTAGACAACATTCCTTCATGTTACCTGGACCTCAAGGAAAATTTTAGTAAGGGTGAGGCTAGTGGCTTGCCTCCTCACCGAACCTATAACTGTGCCATTGACCTCCTCCCAGGTACTGCTCCTCCTTGCAACCACATATACCCCTTGTCCATCACCAAACAAGCTGTCATGGAAAAGTATGTGCAGGAGGTTTTGCAACAGGGGTACATTAGGCCATCAAAATCTCCAGCTTCTTTTTTGTGGAGAAGAAAGGAGGAGGTCTTCATCCCTGCATAGACTTTTGAAGCTTGAACCAAATCACAGTCAAATATCCCTATCCGCTTCCCCTGGTGCCATTGGCTTTGGAACAGCTCAAATCAGCTAAGATCTTCTCAAAGCTGGATCTTTGAAGCACCTATGACCTCATCAGGATTCAAGAAGGCAATGAGTGGAAGACTGCATTTAGTACTACATCTGGGCACTTCAAATATTTGATCATGCCTTATGGGCTTTCTTTCACACCAAGTGCCTCGTAAACGATGTACTTAGAGACATGCCGGAGAGGTTTGTAATAGCTTACATAGATGAAATCCTGATCTACTCCCCCAGCAAAAATTTGCATCACAAACATGTAAGGTCAGTATTCACCTGACTATTGAAGAACCACTTGTATGTTAAAGCAGAGAAATGTGAGTTTCATGTCCACCAGATATCCTTCCTTGGGTACATTATCAGCACAGAAGGTGTAAGCATGGATGAGAGCAAGGTCTCGGCAGTCACAGCTTGGCCAACTCTTACTACCATGAAAGAACTACAATGCTTCCTGGGGTTTGCAAATTTTTATCACTGCTTCATCAGTGGGTTCAGCATGATCACTGCTCCTCTCATGACCCTGCTAAAGAAGGGGCTGCAACACCTCCAGTGGAACCCAGCAGTCAAGGAAGCTTTCAATCAGCTCAAGACTGCCTTCACAACAGGCTCCATCCTTCAGTGTCCAGACCCTACTAAACTTTTTTTTGTCAGAGTTTGACGCCTCAGAGACCAGAGTGGGAGGGGTCCTTTCTCAGTGCTTAGGGGATAAACGAACACCGCATCGCTTTCCACTCCAAGAAACTCACCCCAGCTGAGCAGAACTATTACACTGGCAATTGAGAACTCCTAGCCATTAAACTGGCACTAGACAAATTGAGGCACTGGCTAGAGGTCGCCACACATCCATTCGCTATCCTCTCAGGCCACAAAAATCTAGAATACTTCAAGACAGCTAAACACCTGAACCCACATTAAGCCAGATGGGCCTTGTTCTTCACCCAATTCTAATTCATGATCTCCTACCACCCTGGTTCTAGAAACACTAAAGCAGATGCCCTCTCCAGAATCCACACCACTTCAGACCACACTCCAGAACCCACACCCATCTTCTCACCTGAATGTTTTGGCACACCATGTCCTGGGACATAGATAAAGAAATAGCATGATCTCAGCCTCCTAATCTGCCTGAGAACTGTCCCCTTGGACTCATACATGCGCCACCTCGATTCCAAAGTAAACTTATCACTTGGGCCCACTCCTCTCTGGCCACAGTACTCCCCAGTAGTAAAAATAACCACTTTGTCTCATCCTGCTCTGCCTGTGCCCAAGTGAAAGTACCATGAGCTCCACCTGCCAGAAAGCTCTGTCCACATTCCATATGTCATGCTTAAAGCCTGCCATCCAAGGCCCCTTAGCCACAAAACACACCCACCCAAGAATCTCCCTCCCTGGAAGTAGAAGGGGACCCAATATACCAGGTTCATAAAATCCTCAATTCTTGGCACAGACAAGGGCAGCTGGAGTATCTAGTTGACTGGGAGGGATACAGCCCAGAGGAGCAGAGCTGGGTTAGCTCCAGAGACATTTTGGATCCACATCTCATCCCAGAGGGAGCTCCTTGGGGGTGGGGTGGGATGTGTGTCAGTAACAGTGCTGATAACCTGAGTTTCAGACAGCCCCAAACATAGCCACTTTGGACTATAACTCCCAAGCACCACAGTGCCCCTCAGCTCCAGAATACTAACAAGTGCATCTGTCACCTATTTGCCCGTAATCACTTCCCTATATAAGCTCAGCAGTCACAAACACCTGTTGCGAAGTACTGTTCTGTGTCTCCGTACCTGATAATACCAAGCCTTCTGACTTCCTACCTGACTCCTCGTGTTTTGACTCAGTTTATGTTTATTTTCCAACTCCTTTTCCTTGCCTGCCCTTTAACATCCTGTTAGTTGATTGACTGGCCCATGCCTGTCTCTGACAACATCTTCAGCTTACTGATTTGGAATTGCTGACAGTTTACAATGCACCTGCTCTTCCCTGTGCTTGCATCCATAAGTTCCTGCAACATGACAGAATTCAGCTGCCCATATCATTACCAGAACCCCATCAGTAGAACCTATTACTCCTGTCCTCCAATAACTTCACTGGCTTCCTGTTAAATACCGTATCAATTAAAAGATTCTGCTACAGAGATACCTCTGTATCTGACTTGCTTCACATATGCACACCTTCTTGTACTCTTAGATCCTCTTCTTCCATCAATCTTGTTACACCTCCAGCTTGTTTCACTACCATGGGGTAGTCAGAGCCTTCAATTGTGTTTCCCTGTACCTCTGGAACTCCCTTCTACATGACATTTGTAATATTGACTCTTCTAACCTTCAAATCCTACCTTAAAACACACCTTTTTAGACTTACCTATTCTGTGTGATTTCAGCGCTAATGAATTTTGCAATTTTATTATTTTATATTTCATGCCTTGTCAGGTTGTTGATGCCATATTAGATTGTTACAACTGTACATTTTTTTAGAAAGGTATCCTTGAGTCCCTTGAAAGCTGGAAAACGTCAGCAGTATCTGGCAACACTGCTCCTTGATGCCCGCAAATTGGATAATATTTCCCGGAATCTAG
>JAPEKL010000025.1:54915126-54927132 GCA_028877455.1 Bagre pinnimaculatus | reverse complement strand
TCTCATTTGTTTAACTGTGTTCTCTTTATCTACTTTTAGGACTTGTGTGAAAATCTGATGATGTTTTAGGTCATATTTATGCAGAAATATAAAAAAAATTCTAAAGGTTTCACAAACTTTCAAGCACCATTGTATACTGTACAATACATAAACACAGAAGAAATAATCACACATACATACACCGAGATAGACCAAGTGAGTAAGAGAGAGTGAGAGAGTAGGAGAGTGCAGAGAAGCTGAATATGAGAGACAACGAGCGAGATAGAGAGTTGCATTAGGACTGAGAAAGCTCTCAGATGTGAGAGGTCACAATTGGAGGTTTGTACTGTATATATTCAGGTTTTGATACAGTTATGGAACTCAAATCAGCCAATGAGTGATGGGAGCTGTCATGGAATAGTTATCCATCGATATACAATTTGTCCACGATAATTGATGCGTGGTTGCCCTTTGCCTGGTGCTGTTTTATAATTGGGAACTCTTTTTTTCCTTTGTTCATTTATTTCTTTAGGGAATTTGCCATTGACCCCAAAGTTTGAGAAATCAAAACCTATTATCAAAGTTTGAGAGATCAAAACCTATTATCAAAGTTTGAAAGATCAAAACCTGTCATCAATTAACCTGTTGACTTGAATAATGTTCCAAACAGGTGGTTTCTGTTTGTTTGGTTTTGAGCATACCACAATTTTCCCAATGTTTTCGTGCCCTGTTCCAACTTTATTTTAGAACATGTTGCAGTCATCAAATTCAGAATGAGTGTATATTAACAAAAAAACTAATTTTACCAGTTTGAACATTAAATATTTTGTATTTGTATTATATTCAATTGTATACTGGACAAAAAGTATTTGCAAATCATTGCATTCTTTTTTTATTCATGTTATATGCACCATCCCAACATTTTTGGACTCAGTTTGTATTAAAAATAAGGGAAAAAAAGTTTCCTTTATAAATGGTAAGAGTTGTCTCTCTTTCTGTTTTGGGGTTCGACTTCAACATGATGTCGGTCACAGATTTAATTACCAAGTTCATATTTTGTATATGCTGTATTTATACATTTAGAAGAACCCCTCTATTCTTTCCTTGGAGCATGTGAACTATACAATATAGGTACTTGATCATATCAGGGAAATGAAGTCTTTGCCCAGCACTGTCAATGATGTGTTTAAGAAGCATTCACACTGAATTATTTCCAAGACATACAACAAATTCTTAATAATCCCATTCGATGAAGCTCATGAACAGGAAAACAAGATTGTGAAAGGTAAAGGTGGTGCACTTGGTCTCACAGAAAACCCAAATATTTTCAGATGATTGATGATCTCAGGACCAGAGATGTCAGGATTGCTGAAAGAATTTGAGGAGGAATATCTTCCTGTAGATGACAAAGAGGATCCCAAGAACATCCCGCACAATGAGCAAGGTCTTTCAACACAGAAGACATCCCAGAAACATGGGAAATTTGTTGTCCTCTGATCTCTCTTTGTCCAGCTTTATTTTTTTTCTCATCATTCTATGCAATATCTATGGACTGCTGTGCTTGAATATCCCAGGAGGTCAGTATTTTCTGAAATACTCAAAACAGCCAATGTGACATTGACAACCATGCCTGTTAATGTCACTGAGATCACATTTTCCCCAATATGATATTTGATGTGAACACTGAAGCTCCTGACCTGTATCTACATGATTTCAGTGGATGATTAGATAATTGCATGAATGAGCATGTGAACAAGTGACCAGTGAGTGTGTGCATGCGTGTGTGCATGCAGGCGTGCATGCTTGTGCATGTGCGGGTGTTAACCAATGTTTCCTGCTACACCAATTGACTGGTGCAGTAAACCAATGTATATTCTGAGGATGGTGTTAAAAAAAATGTATAGTCTCCAAAATTATAATACAAACACTTTCTGAAATTGCACAAATAAGACAAAAAAAGTTAACATAATGTAATAAAATGAAACAGTGAGATATGTTTGGTCTTTGTTATATATATTTTTTCCATTCCCCACTGTTCTGTTGAATGTCATAGCAGGATCTCAGCTCAGTCTAATATAACAATTGTGTCATCTTTGGGTGTTTTAGAAATCTTGCAGTAGTTTTTTGGAACTCAGCATCAGTAACTACAGTACATCTGCTAAATCTTTTCTATATGGTCAGTTATAGGGGTCAGTGAGACAAGGAAAAGGGCACACAGCTTTTCTTTCTCTCTTGCTACCCCCCCCTTTTTTTCCTGCCTCTTTTTCTGTCTGATAACAAGGATTAAGAGGATGCTAGCAGCTATGGAACGATAGGACAATGTATTTTTCCCAATTTTAATTTTTCCCTATTATTTTACCCTATTTGCTCTATGCAATGTTCAATGTTCCCCCATGACACACTGTATAAATGGCATATGCGCACACTGAAATAGGATCTAATGAAGTGCAGCCAAACCTGGTAAAAACAGTACTGTTATAGCATGATTTAAAACATGCAAACAAACAGCAAAAAAATACACATCTCTTTTTGTGTTTTTCCTCATGCTTAGATCTTGAGTTGATTTGCAATGTGTTGTCTCCTGGTGAAAATAAACCACCAAAGGCTCTTGTAATCAAATTTATATGCTTCCATAATATATTAAGTTGTAAAAATGTCATGCACTGCCAGTGAGTTGGCATATGAGTGTGTTTATGTATGTGAGAAAGATGGAGGGAGAGATTTCACAGGCAGGTTGGTGAGGGTTATGCTATTCTAGTATCATCATATCCACTATGGCCTAGTTTATATTCAAGAGTGCTCATCATGTTTCCAAAAATGCAACATTGAAACACTCCAGAATCAGTGAGGAAAAAAAAAAAAACCTCTTAAACCCAAACAAAATCCAAAAATAAGCTCTGTTTGCCAATCTTGGAAAGTACCCTGATGTGCTGTCTGCATGTTTAAATTAAAAATAAAACTTTATAAACAACAATTTATCCATTTAAAAAGTTACAATATTGCATGGCTTCTCTGGGCATGACCATTTGCACTGAAATCAGATATCTGCTTGTGATGTAGCCAACTTTTAGCCAACTTTTCACTGTTTAGCTTAGTGACGCAGAGCCATCAAATAAAGGCTTCTAATTCTTATAATAATAATAATAATAATAATAATAATAATAATAATAATAATACCTGGGTGCTGTAGCACAGCTTCTCACTGCTCTGAGTATGTGTGCCTTCACTGCTTATGTGTGTGTGTTCACTGCTTCAGATGGGTTTCATGCAGAGAAAGAATTTCACTGTGCTGAAATGTATATGTGACAAATAAAGGCTTTTAATTCTCAGAATCTAATCAGAAATTTTCTGTCACCATGTGATTTTTACTGGCATCAAAATAAGCAAATCAACAGACTTCGCTTTTATGAAGTGTAAATGTAACTCAGCTAGATTATGCATACACAGTACTGACGCAGATACTAGTAAACAATGGACATTATCATAGCAACGAGATTCTTGCTGTCTAAATAGATTGCTTTTCTCAGTGAGTAAAAATAAACAAAAGCATGTCACATAAATATACAAAGAAAATTTTAATAAAAAAACAAAAACACTGTGAGTAGTCAGCAATGCAGCATTTATACTGTGTCAAAACAAAAATATTAAGAAAATGCAAATTATCAAGGCAACATGCTGCAAAAGATTTTTGAATTTTCTCAAATTTTTACTACTGTTATTGACTTTACTCATGTTTTCAAGTTTAGACAAGAGTTCTGCTAGCTGAATCTTACACACAGCTGAAAGTTAGCTGAAGCCATGTTTATGAATATGAGGGATAACAGGTAAAGAGTAAGTCTTACCTCAAGTAAAACAAAAATGTGTTGACTGAGTATGGTGATAAATGGCCTCGGCCACTTCACAAATGTTGTCCTCAACACAAAGCTACAACTTGCTTGTCATAAAATTCAGGACACAAGGTCCTCTGTCCATAAAATGCAGAACAACCTTCTGCTCACACATCTCAAATTAGGAGATGCACATGGTTTCCTTCAAGGGGCTAACAAACTGACTGCAACTCAAAAATAAAAAAATATATAGTATTTTAAAAATACTTGCTCAGACAAAAGTAGTGAGAAGTTTGCTGGAGAGGTGAGTCTTTGTTAGTTGCAAATGACCAAGTGTTGTTTCTGAGTCAGATCAATTTGAAAACTTTGAGGGCAACAATTACTAGTTGTTGTTTTTAGGCAGCCAAAAAAAAGAAGCCTTTGCTCACTGCTCACTTGTGTGTGTTCACTGCTTCAATGATAGGGCTTATTTATTTATTTATTTATTTACAGCCAAATGCTTGACACTGGGGCATATTTATTTATTTATATAATTAAAAAAACAATTTATAAGTGGTTTATCCACTAGATCTCAGCTTCAGTAAGTCATGTGGTGTATAAGTTACATCACAATCTCAGATTCTTTCATGTAATGTGTACTCGGAACACAATATTTGAACCTCAGAGAGAGTAAGATGGCAGCACCCAGGGACATTGTTTTTCTTTTAAAATAAAATCTGTACACAATATGATGTGCATCCATCATAGGGGTGATGATGACCACTGAGACCCTTGGTTTTATCTATTGCGCTTATGTAGATGGCTGATGAGGCCTATCTTTGCATGAAACAGTCTCCCACAAGTTGGGCAAGTGTGAGCAGCTACTGTGGGAATGATGGTACTGGCTGCATGCTCCTTACATAAGTGTCACTTTTTCTCTGCATCAGTTTTACATGTCTCTTCACTGTGAGCAGCTCCCAGACTACTTAGTCTGCACTAAGTAGAATGATCTTGAGCAGCTTTCTCCCCTGTTTCAGTGTTGATGTTAAATGACTTCAGAAATGTCCTCAGAGTATCCTTGACGCATTTGGCTGACCAACACATGAATGCTTGCCAGACTTCAGTTCCCCATATAGCAATTGTTTTGGTATGTGATCATCAGACATTCTGCAGGCATGTCCTGCCCACCTAATTTGGTGTTGCTTCAGTAGAGTGTGAAGTGAGGGCAACTTTGCAGTGGCTAGGACATCAGTGTCTGGTATTTTGTCCTGCCATTGTCTGCACTGATCCGCATGATATTACGTAGAAAGCTTAGGTGGAAGTGGTTCAAATTTCATACATGTCTGCTGTATATGGTCCAAGTTTCACACCTATACAACAAGGTAGGTAGGACAACTGCTTGGTACACTTTAATCTTGGTTGTGATGCTGATATGTCTACAATCCCAAACAGATGAGTGGAGTTTTCCAAAGCATACACTGGCCTTTGCTATTCTACAGCTAACCCCCTCATCGATGGCAGCATCTTTGGATAGTGTGCTACCAAGATAAGTAAATTTGTGAACAATGTTAAGCTTCTGTCCATTTACAGATATTGATGGTTCAACATAAGGCTGATTGAGTGCTGGCTGAAACATGACTTCAGTTTTGTTTATGTTGATTATGAGACCCAAATTTTGCCATGATTTTCCACAGTTCATCTCGACTAAAAATCAAATGCTTTTAGTGAGGTCCACAAATCTTGTATGCTGCTTGAGGCATTTCTCCTGCAACTGATGTGCAGCAAAGATCATGTCCACTGTGCCCCTACCCTTCCAAAAACCACTTTGACTTTCAGGGTGGTCACCTTGCTGCAGATGACTGTTAAGTCAATTAAGCATTACTTGTGCAAGTATTTTGCCAGCTAGGACAAGCAGGGAAATCCGATGGTTGTCACACATTTAGCAATTACCTTTCCTTTTGAATAGAGGCATCCTTCAGTTCTTGTGGAATCAGATGCATCTCCCAGAACATGTAGAGGAGCTCCATGAGCTTCTTAATGGTGGTAGGGCCTCCTACTTTGTCAATCTCTGCAGCAATACCATCAGATCTAGGGGCTTTCCCAGAAACTAGCTGCTGTGTAGCTTTCTTAACTTCCTGCTCCACAGGTGGAATATCCATCTCATGATTAACTTCCACCTGCTCCAGACAATCAGTTTCCTCATCATTGACACTAGA
This sequence comes from Bagre pinnimaculatus, assembly GCA_028877455.1. Taxonomy (NCBI): domain Eukaryota; kingdom Metazoa; phylum Chordata; class Actinopteri; order Siluriformes; family Ariidae; genus Bagre; species Bagre pinnimaculatus. Next base: position 54,921,131 of record JAPEKL010000025.1, on the reverse strand, counting down.
GGGTCTACTTAATACAGTTTTGAAATGTTCAGCCCATCTTTCAAGGATCTTAGCTTTCAGCACCATCAGCACTCAGAACTGGTGAGATTCTGGATGACTTTTGTTCCATAGATAACCTTTAGTGCATTAAAGAAGTTCTTGGAATCATATCTGTCAGCATATAGTTGAATCTCATCAGCTTTCATTGCCAACAAATAGTCTTGCATCTGTCTCACCTTAGTTTGGACATGACATTACATTACATTAATGGTATTCAGCAGACGCTCTTATCTAGAGCAATGTACAACATACCCAGAGCAGCCTGGGGAGCAGTTAAGGGTTAGGTGCCTTGCTCAAGGGCACTTCGACCATTCTTGCTGGTCCAGGGAATCGAACCTTTTCATCCCAAAGCTGCTTTTCTTACCATTAGGCCATGGTTTCCCCTGTGACATCTGCCCCAATGACATCCACCCCAATGACATCCCCTGTGACAGCCTTCCCCCAGTGACTTCTGCCCCATGATGGCGGATGTTGACAAATGCTATTCTCTTGGAGGTTGAGTTGGGGTTGTTAATAAGCCCTTTGAAGGCACTGTTTATCTTGAAGGAGAGTTCTTATTTCTTCATCATTATCATCAAACCAGTCCAGTCCTGGCATTGAGCTCACATGCCAATTGTGTAGCAGTTTGTTTGTACCTTAGCTTGGAAACATTTAGCCTCTTGTGGGTCTTTTTTTTTTTTTTTTTGCCTGGGGATGCCTCTTTGGTTGAATACAGATTTGAAGTTTGGAAAAATCGAGTCAGTGATCCATCCAGCAATCACCTCCACAAATAGCTTTAGTTAATTTGACATCTTGCCTGTCACATTGTCTAGTGATTACATAATCAGTAAGATGCCAGTTTCTGGAGCATGGATGCATCCAGGATGTTTTACTGTGCTTTTGTAGCTGAAACACTGTGTTTGTGATGAACAGCTCATGCATGGCACATGTTTTCAATAGAAGCAGGCCATTGCTGTTGGAGTTACCCATGCCATGATGTCCTAAAATGTTTTCCCAGGTTAGATAGTGTAATGGACCCTGATGTGGTGGAGCACAGAAGCATGGCAGGTGAGAGTTGATGTTCACACATACACTTTATTTTGGTTATTTTGTTCAGCTTTTCAGCTTTACTCATTCACTCATAAACAAACACACACACACACACACTCTCACACACACACACACACACACACACACACACTAATTGACACCAGGTGTAATGACTTAGCCACTTACCTTCCCTAACCCCGCCCTCCATTCACAAACTGCTGCTTGGCCATGCCCCCTTTGCCAAATAACCCCCACTGCCCAACTCAGGCCGGGGAGCTGTGCGGCCTGAAGCAGACTCCCCCATGATGGGACAGGAAGTCCGCCACCACCATCTGCACCCCTGGCCTGTGGACCACCTCGAACTTAAATGGCTGGAGGGTGATTCACACATTGGCATCCTTCATGCAATGGAGCCACTGGAGGGACATGTGGTCTGAAAAGAGGGTGAAAGGGCACCCCAGCAGGTAGTATCAGAGGATGAGGATTGCCCACTCGATGGCAAGGCACTCTTTTTCGATGGTGCTGTACTTGCTTTCATGCATCGAGAGTTTACGGCTGATGTACAGCACGGGGCACTCCTAGCCCTCCACCTTCTGGGACAAAATGGGCCCCAGCCCTCTGTATGATGCATCAGCCTGCAAAATAAAGGGGAGAGAGAAGTCAGGGGAGTGCAAAAGGGCCCCACACACAGTGTAGCTTTTACCTTAGAGAAGGCCTGTTGGCACTGCTCTGTCCACTGGAACGGATCTGGAGCCCCCTTTTTAGTGAGATCAGTTAACAGGCTGGTGACATCCGAATAATTAAGTATAAACCTATGATAATAGCCAGCCAGCCCCAGGAACTGTCTCACCCTCCTTTTGGTCTTGGGCCTCAGGCAGGCCGCAATCACTGGAGTCTTGTTAATTTGGGGACACACCTGCCCATGACTCAAGTGGAACCCCAGATGCTGTACTTTCACCTGCCCAATTGCACACTTTTTCAGGTTAGTTGTGAGGCCCTCATGCTTTAGCAACTTTAGAACAGCCCTCAGATGTTCTAGGTGCCGCAGCCAATCATGGCTGTAGATAATGATATCATCGAGGTAGGCGGCGGCATAGGTGGCGTGAGGGCAGAGGATCCTGTCCATGAGCCACTGGAACATAGCAGGAGCCCCAAACAACCCAAAAGGAAGCATGACAAATTGGTGTCACGCACAGTGTGCAGAAGGCCATTTTTTCTCGGGATAGAGGAGTCAAGTAGATCTGCCAATATCCCTTCGTTAAATCTAGTGTTGAATAAAAGTGAGCAGAGCCTAACTGATCGAGCAACTCATCAATGTGAGGCATTGGGTATGTGTCATATTTAGACACCGCGTTGACCTTTCTATAGTCCACACAGAACCGAACTGATTAGTTGGTCTTGACAATATATATATATATATATATATATATATATATAATTTCTTCTGACTTAGTGTACTCCATCACTTTCTTAAGGCTGTTATATAGCTCCTCAATCTCCTCCTCGCTGTGATCACTAGAGTGCATAGAGTGGCATGACATTGATTTTAAATGGTGCACCCTTTAACTTCATCATAATCAGTCTGTCTGCCACTGGCTAGAATCCAAGCAGTGATGGAACAGTATGTTTTTTCATCATGATGCCCATGCCACATTGATGTTTATCACCTGAATATACCATCACAAAATATTTTTCAATAATTCTGCCATCCCCAGTCCATCTTGTTTCAGGTATGCCAAGAATGTCCAGATCAAGAGCTATCATTTGTTTCATCAAATTTTGGAAATTCCCTGGTTTGTGGAGAGTATGCACATTCCATGTTTCAATTTTCAGCATCCTTCATCTGGTTTGCAGTTGTCTGATATCAGATGCAGGTCTTCCTGAAGTGGGGTGTGGATTTACATCTTCATTACTTGATCTCCTATTCACCAAAGAAGGATTAGCTCCTCTGTCATTGTTAAGAGACACCTCCACAGAGGGACCAGAGTTGTCTTTATTGGCGTTACTACAACTTCGACTGTTTACCATTGCTAACTATGGGAAGAATACTTGGTAGAGCCCCAATCCTTTCCAAGGTGACTGGCCACTTCCTCCCCATGCCAGAGTGTGCCCTGGTGAGTCACATCACCTTGCTGTCACACTTTTCAAGCCATTTATCCTGTAATTTAGTTCTTCTGCCTTGTCCAGTGCTTGGTCTTCATGCACTTGAAAGGGGTGGCATCCCCTAAATGTGGTATGTCTCACTTATTAGCCCAACAAATTAGTTGGTTACTAAGGTATGGACACTGGTGTGCACTACCAGCTATTGGTCTTCTTTGGGTCAGACTAAGGACTACTATTTACCCATAGATGGGACTATTTGCCCATAGTTGGATCCTAGATTAGCCAGTGTTAGGGTTACTCCACATACCAGTGGTCCTGACCACTGTGCCTCTGGGGCTCCAGGATGCTCCAAGATCCCTCACACTTTAGCCTAGGGCCACAAGGTGCCTAATTTACATGGTGTGCCATGAGGAGGCAGTGTCAAAGTCTTGACTTGGAGGAGGCTATGTACCACCAGGAAGGACTTATGCATTTGGCCTTCTTTTCACCTGTAGGCTAGATGGCAACTGTAGCTGAAAGTGAAGTTTAGTAAGCTAATCTGCAATACACTACAGCACTAAACACACTACCAAGCCCTAGGTTGGAGCACCAGCACCAACACCACCATCACCTAAGGAGGTGCTCCAAGATGATGAAGGCCCTCTGCGGACTACCACCTTATTCGTCCCTGTGCTCTCGCGGAAGGCAGTCGCATTCTCTCCCTTCCCTTATCTTTCCTGCTTCTGCTTCTGCTGTCTCGTCTGTCTAATGTCTATACTTTTGAGAGACTCTCTCCGCACTGCTCTCCGAACTAAAAACCATGGAATTGATAAACTGGTCTCTTCACTCAATTGACACAATCTTCTCGATGAGAAGCCTGGATTTGGGGGAACCAGCCTGTCCTGCCGGAATGTTTGCAGCCGGCTACATGATGGATGCATGGGAGCAGTGGTGGGGTGTGTGCCTGCTGGTTCTTTCTGTGGAGGACATTGAAGACATCTACCTATTCAGAACCATGATTACAGGACATTTACTGATTGTATTAGGCATTGCCCTGGTTTATCGAGGAAATCAGAAAACGGTGACAGCTGTTCAAAGCCCCATAAAGCTGCCCGACATGATTGAAGTGGTGGGCAGAGCTGTCGGCACTCAGACTGTGGCTATTCAGATCTTGAACCGCAACATGGATAAAATCATGGAGAAGCTTTCGGCTTTGCAATGGAAACTGGATTGATTTGGAGACCAGAATGGACAGAATGGACATACAGAGTAGTTGTGCAAAAATAATCCGTCTACTCGCCAAGACCAAAAAACTCCAATCTTATCTACTTTTGACTCCCTCAGCCAGCACTGGCCTTGGTCATGGCCATTGCTGGGACAACAATTCCCCTGGAGAACACTCCTGTTAGACTCTCTCATATTTCTTCCCCCACTTCCCATGGTTGCCGTTTTTACCCCCCAGTGTGACAAGTGGGTAAGCGCCGTTGTTGGGCGCAGGGCCGGACTGCTTGGTTGCACTGGGTTACCAATACCTCTACTTACCTATACCTATAATTTAGAGCCACCATTTAACCTAACCTGCATGTCTTTGGACTGTGGGGGAAACCAGAGCACCCAGAGAAAACCCATGCAGACATGGGGAGAACATGCAAACTCCACACAGAAAGGCCCTCACCAGCTGCTGGGCTCAAACCCAGGACCTTCTTGCTGTGAGGTGACAGCGCTAACCACTAGACCAATGTGTTGCTGATGCAATGATCTCTGGACCATATTCTGATCAGTCACTATTGGCAATTCAGCATTACCAACTCTAGTGTTTATCATGGCACTCAGCTTGGCAACACTGATCACTGCCTCCTTGTTGCCCATCTGAGACTGCACCTGAAGGCTAACCCTGTCAGTAGGCACCAACCCTGAGCCAACAAATCCCGGCTTCAAAACCCGACCATTCATACTCAGTACAACTGCTCCATCTCCAACTGATACAATGCATTGGTTGCCAAAGATATTACTGACTGGTCGACCTTCAAGTCATTAGTCAATGAGGTGACCACAATGATGATCAGCTGCCCTACCACCACAGCTCGGCAGCCCTGTATCTCCAACAACACCCTTGTCATCATTGAAGAACATTGTGCTGCCCATCTTTGCGGTGATATGCCCGAGTATCATCAACTGAATGTGACCCGTAACATTGCCATAAAGGTTGACTGTAAGAGATACTAGGACATCAAGGCTGCAAGGCAGAAAGATGCCACCTGCCACAATGATCAGAGATTGGTCTACCACCTCCTTTGTGATGGCTGTAGTGGCCCGCACAAGAAGGTCACCTATGTGAAGTCCAAAGATGGCGACATCATCACTACCAAACATGCCTGTCTTGCCCGGTGGGTTGAGCACTTTTGAGAGTACTTATAGCAACCTCTCCCACCACCCAATCCAGACCTTCACACTTTGGCCACATCCACTACCAATTACAACCATGACTGCCACACTGACTTGGTCCACAGACACAAGGTAGCGAGGGCCCTCCACAAGCTCAAGAACAACAAGGGCCCAGGCAGCTGCAGCATCACCGCAGAATTCCTCAAGGAGGGCAGGGACTTCATGATTGACTGGCTGATGACTATCATTAACCATGTGTGGGTGATGGAGGAGCTACCAGATGACTGGCAGTGTGGTGTTAGTGTCTTGAAAAAGTATTCATCCCCCTTCTCATTTGTCCTGTTTTGTTACGTTACAAGCTGGAATTAAAATAGATTTTTGGGGGGTTAGCAACATTTGATTTACACAACATGCCTACCACTTTAAAGGTGAAAATTGTTGTTTTATTGTGACACAAACAATAATTAAGA